>RYFJ01002849.1:0-103216 GCA_003991445.1 Oryza meyeriana var. granulata | reverse complement strand
GAGACAGTCTTTCAGCTACGTGAGATGAATTTGGGGGGTAAGTTCTGCGCCGCTTGTCTGGTTGGCCCGTGGAGACTGGACTCGGAACTCCAGACCTTTAATTTCATATCACACGTTGTTCTTTTTTGTTTTTTTTTTTTTTTTTTCGGCGGGGTTGCCGGCCATGTCGTCTTAGGTCTTTATGTACCATCGGCAAGGAGGCTGTGCTATGTGTTGTACGATGCCGACGTCAGAGGACAGTCTGAGTCCTGCACCCTTCTCGCATTCTCGAACAGGCCAGTCGCTCCGGCACGGCGCGTCCATTGGCGGCTCGAGTGCGAGTGCCATCCCTTTGGGCGCACGTGTGTTACTCACGTTTCTCATGGTCCGTATGGCTGGGCAGGACGTATTCGCACAGATACCTGTCCTTGTACAGATCCCTTGCACGGTTGCTCGTCGTCGCTCGAGGTGAGTTCGGCCTGCACGCGCCGGCGGCCGCAACAAACTCCTCGGGGCTCCGGAACTCGTACAGGCAGTTCGAGGTGAGCCCCGACACGAGGTTCATCGTGTCGAAGTAGGCGGCGGCCGACATGGCGCGAGTGCTGTACTCATTTCTCTCGCCGACCACGCTCTGGGTCGTCGTTTGTAAGCTCCTTCGGGTACGTGACGTACCAGGAGTATGTTGTCATCGGGTGACGGCGGCAGGAAGCCGGCACGGCGAGTTCTTCCCACTCCATGGATCAGCGCCGTCGGCGCCGCGCGTCGGGAGAACGGCTGTCCCGACCATGCTCAACTCCCTCTCGCCGCCGCCAGCATCGGCCGATTGCCGGACCTCGCTGCTCCGTGTACAACACCTTCAAACACATCTGGAGCTTGTGCTGCGGGCGCAAAGCTCGAACTCCGGAACACGACGGTTCACGTGGTACCCGATCTCCGGAGAAAGTGCTCGCCGGAGATCGCATTAAGTGACGAGGAGGGCCGCTGACATTGACGGCGTTGCGCGCACGGCGCTCGTCATCGTCCGTCGACATGCGTGACATGAATGTCGCGAGGGGGAAGCAGGTCCAGCGACGGCCGGCCCCGTCCCTCCGGCGCGTCGCTGCGTCGAATGGCACCAGCGGTGCCTGACCGGCGTTTTCCTGCGCCATTCGCCCTTCCTCGTAAGGATAGCTTCACGCTTAACCGCGGTTGCACGGTAGGCATCGATCGGTAAGCTCGGCCGCGGAGGAGAGCACGGATCGGCATTGCCGCTTGACGTCGGCAAAGCGACGGTAGTTCGGTGCTGCTTGCTCGCTTGGGTTTAACTGATCAGCAAAACATGATGATGACCTCATGCACAGATACAGCAAGAACACTCTTAGAATTAGAAACAGCGAACTGGTGCATATCGACAGGTCCGAATATTGTTGCTAAAATAGCACAATGAATTTTTTTGTTTCGGACATATGAAAACAACAATGATAAATTGAATGGAAATGCACGCAGGATCAAGTAAGGTAGTACGGAGTACTACTACTTCTGAAACTGTCACCTTACAAATACGCACTGACAAATCTACTCCATATATTTCTTCAAGAAAGATTGAAGCTGTCTTCATGACTTTTCCAGGCTGTCATAATCTACTTGAAATCTGTAAGCCGGATATTGAAGCTGTCAGAGATCAATCACAGACCACATGCTGCAGGATCTTCTAGACAATATTTAACACGATTTAAACGATAAAAACTCAACCACGCGATATGCACCAGGAAAATATGGATCGAAAAAGTTACTCCCGCCGTCCAGGGTTTACCTTACCATGGTAACCGCATTTATCACGGGTTCAATAAGGATAACCACGGTAGGGTTTGATAAATTTTGTTAGAATTTAAACGTTTGAAAAAATAGATTTTAAAAAACAAAAAATCCTACAAATCGTACCTAATTTCTATTGCTATCTGATGAACAAAGTTTATAAAAATGATGAAGGTTTACTTCATATTTTGGAGCTCCATCGAAAATAAAAAAATAAGAGATGGGTTGGGATATAATTTCTAACTTGTTTATGTGTCAAAAATGTTAGGCGAGGGTTATGCAAAAAAATACAATATTACATTATTTTTTAGAGATATTCACAATTTTCCTGAATTTTTCATAATTTTCTAGAATATTTACTATGTTTTATAATTTTTTCTGTATTTTTCTTTTTAGCTCCAACATACCACGGCTTGCCGCGCGGTAACCGCGACCTTACTGTGAGATTTAAAAATTTTAAATTCAATTTTTTGAGATAAAATTCATGCGGTTTTTAGAGGTCATCACGATAACCGCCTTACTAGAAACCCTTCCTCCGTCCTAAAATATAACAACTTCTAGCATTCAAAATTTGTCCTAAAATTTACCAACTTCTTTACCAAAATTCTCTTTTCAACCAATCATGACCTTCTTCCATTTAATTTCTTCACCTACTTAGGCAGTGTTCGTTTCTACTTGTGCGGATAGCTATAAGCCGCACACAAAACGATAAATATTATTAGCACATGATTAATTAAGCATTAGTTATTATAAACTTGAAAAATGGATCTATTTGATTTTTTTAAGATAATTTCATATAGAAATTTTTGGCAAAAAAGTACCGTTTAGCAGTTTGGGAAGTGTGCTCACGGAAAATAAGGGAAGAATCAACAACCATAAACTGTTCTGAACGCCCTCTTATTTTTCTAAACCGATCACAACATTTCCCTTTTAATTCCATCGGAAATTTTTAATACCCATGTTCAACCCCAAAAGTTCTTATATTTTGGACGGAGGTAGTAGAATGGATCTGGAAATGATGCAGATGTACCTTGCTAGTATTAGACATTCTCCTTTGCAAGTAAATCAAACCATAAGTGAACTAAATTATCTCTAAATCTATATGTGGAATACATGAGAATTTGATGCTACATAATAATTATCACTTGATTATTTGCATACATAAGAGATATGAACCAGTGGTGTGCATAAACAATATGTGGCCCTGGCAAGAGGTGAGAGAGGAAACAACGCACAAGCAAAAAAACAGTTGTTGTTTTGTACATAAAGTTCATGATGAATCATGCACTCATTTGAAGGCTTTCAGCATGTATGGCTTATATATTTGGAAAGTTTATCAAGTCTATGGAGCAAACGACATGTGATCTTGAGTTTCCTACACCAAATTATGTCAATTTGAATACATGTTGCACAAGCAGAACGAGTGACACATGAGCAGCCATATTGATGATGAACATGGTGGGCCTTGCACGACTTATTTGGATTCAAATCTCCCATGGATTCAAGTCTTTCAATCTAAGGAGTTTAAAATAACAAGAAAATGATTCAATTCAGATTTGGTTTGGACCAAACTGGGTATACCTAGACTAGAATGTTTATTTCTCTCTCGTCTAGAGTTCGTTTTAAACGTGTAAGTACTTGTTGGAAACCTAACTTAATGGTCCATATGAAGACACGGATATAGACTCAAATTCCTTATTGTTTCTACGGTAGTCTAGATTTGTTTCCAGATTGTGTTGTATTTATTTCCTTATTACTTTCTAACTCATGTAAAGCCTACATAAGCCTCTTGTATGATCCCAAGAGAGAGACAATATTTATTATATCAGATTTTCTATTGATTAAACGTTTGATTTTTTTTAGATTCTATCAAACAATAACACTGGCTGTTGAATAGAACTTTGAGATTCGGGACGGAAAAAGCGAGCTTTAAGTTGCACTTTTAACTTGTTATAATTGCACTTTTAACTTGTTGTAGTTGTCATTATCGATTTGTGTAATTTTAGTTATAAATTTGTGCAACTTAGTCACAAATATATGCAACTGTATCTAATTGTTCGTATCTTGGTCTTTGGATGCAGAAAAATTGTTTGATAGATTTATTTTTTAAAACGTTTGACTAATAGGTGGTCTCTTATTATACATATATTTGTGCAGTAAAATTGCTCTGGTTCTTTTTCTAGGATTTGTGTTGCTATTGGCGAGAGAATTGCCTCTTGCATGTGGTTTTGTAAATTCATGGTGAATGGTGTGCTGCACCATTTATTAATTTTACGGTGTATCAGATTTTATGTCAAGAAGGTCGAACACCCCATGTCAGAAAATCCAAGCGTCTGAACACTCATCAAACTCCAATGATTCAGATTTGGCTTGGACACCGCGACAGTCGCTTGTCTCGAAGGTCGAAGGATAGCTCTCGCCGCAAAGTGCCGGCATGGTAGGCATCACAGACGAGCTCGGCCGCCGTTGAGCACAGCACAGACTGCGTTTGCAACTGACCTCGGCAAAGCACAATTATGCTTTTAATTCTGGAATATTTGTGGAGTACACTGGAAGAGAATTATAGGGACAGATACCACTGTTCTTTCTTTGTCAAGATCAGTAGACATGCCGTACCTTTGTTTGCTCCGTGCTCAGTCACCAACCAACATATTAAGTTGCAATTCACTTTATATTCTAACACTCCTCCTCAAATCCGTGAAATAGAAAAAACTCGAGACCTCTCGCTCCAATACCATATTGAGTTACATACACTGATTAGTTTAACTCAAAAGCTTAAAAGCTTAAGCTAATAAGAAAGATGAATAATTCACTTTGTATTCAACACAACAATCTTGCAGTTCCATCGCTGCTGCACGTAGACTAACAACGCGAGCGCTGATGCAATGACCGGCACCGCCACGTCGGTGGCCTTCGCGTAGAAGGCCATGGCGTCGTCCTGCACCTCGGGGTAGATGTACACCACAGGCGGCCGAAGGTAGCGGTAGACATGTGGCAGCAGCCACACGGCGGTGACGCCGCCGTAGTACTTGTTCCTGAGGGGCTTGCAGTTGACGCGCCACACGGCGTTGCCGATGACCTGCGGGAGCAGGAACCACTCCTTCACGAGCCCGACGTACCGCTCCACGACGGCGCCCCGCGTGCGCATGCATGACGGCGGCGCTTGCAACGCCGCCGCCACCTTCTGTTCATCGTACAGCACCTCCTGCGACGAGCTGGTGTACGTGGCCACGGCGTGGACGGCGAGGACGAAGACGAGACCGGCCAGGTAGATACCGGAGCTGTGCAGGAGCACGGCGCCGTCGCTCGGGACGCGCCCAGGCTCGAGCGGCGACCGCGCGCTCGCCCGGGCCCTGCAGCACCTTCTGCGCGAGCCGCACCGTGAGGAGGAGCGCGGCGAGGGTGAGGGCCTTGACGGAGGAGTCCATGTTCCAGTGCAGGTGGCCGACGTACATCCGGTAGTTATACGTCGGCCACGCCGGCAGCATCTTGGCGTCGGTGACCAGCGTCGCGGCGTAGCCGTGGGCCTGGACGCCGAGCGCGACGAGGGAGACGTACGGCGCGACGTCCGGGTGGGACTTGATGTAGCGCAGTTGGCTGACGGCGGCGGCGATGGTGCCCGACAGCATGGCAATGCAGACGAACCCCTCGATGGTCTGCTCCGTGAGTGTGTCCGGCGGCGCATCGCCGCGCCGCCCGCGATAAGAGATCGGCGTCGTGTGCAGCTCGGTCATGTTTAAATGCAGCGTGTCTCCGGGGTCCCTCGTGCTGGAGATGTAGACCGTCGCCGTCGGGCTGAACATCCACCGCGTCGTCTTAGGCGGGTACTCCACCCTCACCTCGATCGAACAGTCCATCCCGTCTTCGAGGTGTCTGCTCGTTGACACCATTCGCCATGGCGCTTCGACGTTCCGGCAGCCGATCAGGTACATTCGGCCGTCCTCCTGGTTGTACATGCCCTCCAGCGACATCACCGGACCCCAGCCGAACACCTTCCCGGACAAGGTGAACACGGCGGACACGTTCATCATCTGCTGCTGCTGCTCCACGCTGCCATCAATCTCATTCCGTGCCACAGGCGTACTAGGCCCGCCATGGAACGGCGGCGAGTAGCTTCCGACGAGCGGCCCGACGGAGAGCACATCGAGGAAGAACATCGGCCATTGCGGCCACTCTTTCTGCTCCGGAAAGAACGGCAGCTTCGGCAAGGATTGGAAGCGGAGACTCAGGTCGTCGGAGAGGCTCATCATCTCATCTGCGGCGCCGTCTTTTCTTGGATAGCTTACTAGTGTTTTTGCAATGGAGCTGCTCCGGAATCCGGACGTCTCGCTCCTCCGGCGGAGCTCGCCGGCCTGCTTGACCTTCGTGTAGTCGTACGCCACGCGCAGCGACGTCTCGGAGCGGCTGAACCGGTTCCATGGATGTCGGGGAGGCACGCTTGGGTGGAACGACAACGGGAAGTGGCTGCCGTCGCCTGCGGTGATCTGCCCCACGATGATGCTGCGGCGGCGGATCGAGAACGTCGTCGGGACGTAGAGGGAGACGCGGTAGTGGCACGCCTCCTCTCCGACGCCGGCAACGCCGAGGCACCCCGTCATGCAGAGCTGCCCCGTCGACGCCCTCCACACGCCCTCCGCCGACAGCGTCCCGCCGCCCAGACCGGTCCGCCTCACCGCCAGCTGTTGGTCCTCCCACGGGGACACAGCGGGGAACACGGCCGACACCCTGGCCGCCGGCTTGCCGCCCGGATCTCTCCCCGGCTCGCACCGAAGGTCCTGCATCGCAATGGCGAATCCAGTGAGCATCCTGTCCGTCGTGTTCGTGGCCGGGCCGCCGGTCTGGAACGGTCCTAGCCGACTGCAGAACTCGTCAGTCGAGTTGCACTGCCAGTTCGGGACGACGGCGAGCACACCATGGTCACCGGGGGAGAGCTCGCCGAGGATGTCGCAGTAGGAGACGCCTCCTCCCAGCAGGCCCCCAGCGCAGTTGCCCTCGAGGTCGTCGCCGCATAAGAAGGGACGTGTCGTGCTGCACGGGGTGGCGGCGAGCTCGCCGTGTTCTGGCCGGAACAGGTAGCTGGAGTACCGGCCAATCCGTGACACCAGCCGGACAGCGTCGAAGTAAGCATTGACGGAGACGGCGCTCGTGCTCGTCATCTCGCCGCGCACCGCTCGAGTCATCAGCGTGTGCACCTTCGGGTACCGGAGCATAAGCACCATGTTGCCGTCGGCCATAACCGGCGGCTCGAAGCTACCGTCGCCGGCATTCTTCACCCAGGCCCACGGGTCCGCACTGTCGCTGCTGCCGCGCATGGGGAGAACACCGTTCCTGACCATGCACAGCACCCTCTCGCCGCCGATGTCGTCATCACCCGACGACCTCGTCTCCGTGTACACGCCCTCGAACAGTATACTGAGCTTCGCAGCGCCGGGAAGGAGCTTGAACTCCGGCGATACTTTCCGGTGCGGCGCCGTATACTCCACTGAGCAGCAGCAGTTGCGTGCGATGGTGAAGCTGAGCACCCCGCTGACGTTGACGGCGGTTCGTGCTCGCTGCCGCCACCGCAACGGGTCGGTGTCGATGTGCGTGAGCGTGAAGGTCGCAAGGCGGACGAATGGCGAGTCGCCATGAGATGGCATCAACGGCGCGCGGCCGTCGTCCTGGTGCCAGTCGCCATTGGCGAAGGACAGATCGCGCGCCGGCGCGGTCGGGATCAAATGGTAACAGCTCGTCGGCCGAGGAGAGCACCAACCGGCATTGCCGCTCGACGCCGGCGTAGCGGACGTAGTCATGAGGGATGAATGACGTCGCCGGCAACATGTCTGGATAGTACGCAGCGGAGGACGTGGCGAGGCAGAGACAGAGCAAACACAAGCCAAGAATCAGCAAGTTGGAGACCATCTTGGCAGCCACCATTGCTGCCAAGCCTGCAGGAGATTTTTGCCGTCAGAAAGGAAAAACAAGTGATAAATTTTGTGCAAAATGCATGGGGATACATGATCAAAATTGCATTATAAATTCATAGTGTAGCCATTTTGCAACCCAGTAAACACCTGAGTTCAGAAAAGAGGGAGGTTTAGCTGCTAACTTAAAACCAAGATTTTTTTTCTTGCTTCCCTGTGTGTGAGGAGGTCAGAGAACTGGTCAGGGTCTCTTGCTGTGACTGTGATAAATGGAATCCTCTTGCTGTGAGAAATGGAATGTGTCGCTATCTGAGATCTGATAGGTGAAGTAACAGTATCTGCATTGCTGGGTTTCCATCGTTCTCTCTTATCCTACGACCAGGATTGGACTAGCTAGCATTTGACTTGGGGAAGAACTGAACAAGTGGCCAGTGAGTCAGCAATATTCGATGGCGTACGGTTCGAAGTCCAGGAGTTGATCGGCAAATCAGCCGGCATGTGCGCATGTGCTTGTTGGAGTCTCGGAGGGCATCCCGCCGTTGCTCACAGCCCAGTGCATCTCCAGAGTCGAATCAGACATTCAAACTGACAGATAAAATGTGTTCAGATCAAGATAAGAAGCAAGAAATCCGCCTACCAGACTTGACTTAGTGACTCGAATGATAAAAATAAGAATGCGGAAAGATCTTCAGAGATGGCAGCTGATACAGTTAAACAAGAAGCAGGATGCTGATATGCTGTGCTCTCCCGTGGCTCTCCATTACAAAGGAAAATTCAACGTATGACCTGATCACCAGACAAGTGAAAATAACAGCTACTCCTACTAGTCTGCATACTGAAACACACTCATTTGAGGTCTTTGTGTTGTAGTAGTAGTATGAAATGGAGCTGTTGTCAGTGTCATAATATATTGGTTCTGAGGAACGAACAGACATGGCGTCATACAGTCATCATACCCTTTGAGATCAACATTTTCTAATGTGCACATAAGCATATTTCCAAGGATTACATGAAGTTGCTCCAGTTCGCAAGGGACTGCTGCTGAAAAGAAAGGGTTTGTTACCTTTGTCACTGAACATGTTTTCTTTTGGAGCTTCATTGCTAACCTTGACACAGTTCTATCTGCAGATTTGCTGCCCCTCTCCGGTGTTCACCAGCAGATCAACTTCACCAAACGACCACAGAATGGTGCTATGAAATAGTTTCAGGTGGTTTCATCAAATTTCAGAGTTCGGGTTACATACCTCGAACAAGTTTCAGACTACATATGCAAGGTGTCAACTGTCAAGCCTGAAAAGTCTGAAGATAGTACTAGGAAATGTGAAAACACATGATTTTGTTTTTTTCTTCCACCAAGACACTGAAAAGTCTTGAAAGAGAACTCAGACTGGGATGCCAAGGACCTCATGATACAAAATTACAAATTACAGCGGTCACTGGCAAGTAACCAGAAGACCACCACAGCACATGGTGGGAAAAAGAATGACACGTTCAAACTGACCAATGACCACCTACAGCGCATAATTCTTCAGATTAACTTCTATACATGATGGGGATATTTTTCAGAGTACTGCTTTCAATTCCAATAATTTCGAAACTGAAAGCACATGTGGACAGCCAAATTGAACCGGAGGACCAAATTTAGCCCCACTTGTGCTTCCATATCTCCTGAATCACAGTACTTTCAGAAACGAATGAGATCAAAGATAAGATAGCAAGAAGTCCGTGCAACAAGGTAGAAAAGAACAAGACAGGTGAAAAATTGGAGGTGGCTTTATTGCGGCTTATGCCATTCCATTATTCCAATGAAGAAACATTTACTCAAGGTCCTACTGTACCTGTACAGGAAGCCTTATGCAAGGGTTACATTCTCTATAAAAGGTTGTACAGGTTTTGAGCAATAGACAGGAATCAATTTCCAATACCATTTAGTAATGCCCTAAGAGAAAGCAGAATTGCATGAAAGTGTAATGATCCAGCCCTTCAATAAGCTAACCTTTGCATCAGGCAGTAAAAAGAACATTTACTAGTTACTACACTTCTGTAACTAAACACTTTCTCTGGTTGAAGTTTCTGAAATGCTTGGAACCAAGAATATACATATATATAGCTGTTAGAGAAACATTGATCCCAATTGCCGTAAGCAAAACAACACCACTGACATACATGTTCAACAGAACAAATTCCAAGACAAGCTCATCCCTCAGTCAAAGAAGCTTACAATGATATGCATGGTAAAATGAACCTGATACAAGCACATAAAAGAAAATCAATTGTACAGGATAAACACTGAAACAGGTACGAACATGAACTATGATAATCAATCAAAACCCTGAAGAACATTCATACATATAGTCGTAAAATATTTTTTTTCCTTTATGACATGATGTGTGAAATTGTCAAAGAAACTAAGCAAACAAAATTTTTGCTCTTAAGAATCAAGCAATAGGAGTATAAGGCAGAGAGGCTGATTTTCATTATTCTGTTTTGAGTCACTGGTACATTGACATTTGTCAACCAGATATTTTCCTTACACCAAGATAAGAAACTACAACTAGCACGTATCACGAGATAATTCAGATATTGCTCAGATCTGAGTCTTAATGAGCTTACAAAGTTACAAATCAACAATAAACGACGGAGTAACCATCACCTCAGTTCTGCCGATAGGCAATATAATTGGCCAGGTGCAGAAGTGGTGCTGCCTTCTCTTGATCAAATCCAGAAAGTTGCTCCCTTGCATCAGAAAGCAACTTCTCTGCAAACTCCCGTGATTTCTCCAGCCCAAGTAATTTCGGGTATGTTGTCTTGTCACTTGCCAAGTCCTTCCCCGCTGTCTTGCCAAGCTCCTCAGAAGACTTGGTCACATCAAGTATATCATCAACAACCTGGAACAACAATCCTATCGACCTCGCATACTTCCGCAACCGTTCAATCTGCTCATCAGAGCCACCCCCCAAGATTGCCCCAATAACCACTGATGCCTCAAGCAATGCAGCAGTTTTGTGGAGATGGATGTACTCAAGGCGATCAAGAGGTACAGTTTCGGTTGAGCCAGTCATCTCAAGATCAACAACCTGTCCAAAAGTTAACAAACATTTCTCAGTAACGACACAACTCGAAGTCACAACATTCTATGTTAAGAATATTTACGACCTCTAATTAAAAACGTATGCAGAGAACAATGCAAAATATCGCCAATTGGAAGGCATATGATTCACATAATTAGCGCATTGCACAATTTTGTACTTTTTTAATTAGCTCAAATAAGGAATCGAATAGAGGATGATGACCTGGCCGGCGACTAGGCCCTCGGAGCCGATGCAGCGCGCGAGCTCGCCAATGGCGCGGACGACGCGGGCGGGGTGCTTGTCAGCGTCGATATCCGGAGGGTAGGAGTCCACCTTGGCCATATGATGGAAGGACAGAGAGAGCAGCGCGTCGCCGGTGAGCACGGCGATGGGCTCCCCGTACACGACGTGGCAGGTGGGCTTCCCGCGGCGTAGGTCGTCGTCGTCCATGCAGGGCAGGTCGTCGTGGACAAGCGACATGGTGTGCACCATCTCGACCGCGGCCGCGGCGGGCATCGCCCACGCCTCCCGCCCGCCGACTACCGCGCACGCCGCCAGGCACAGCGCGGGCCGCACCCGCTTCCCGCCCGCCAGCAGCGCGTACCGCATCGCCTCGTGCAGCGCCGCGGGGGGCTCGTCCGCCGGGATGGACGCGTCCAGCGCCCGGTTCACCGCCGCCGCCTGCTCCCCCATGTACGCCCTGAAGTCGAACTCCGTCGCCACCGCCGGGGACGCCGCCGCGGTCGCCACGATGGCGCAGAACCGCCGCCGGTGATGCGCGTACGACGCCGAAGCCGCCGCGGCCCCCGCCCCCATCGCGGCGGCGGGGAGGAGAGGCGAGATGCGGACGCGGGAGGCGGCCAGTGGGTGGAACGCGGCCATGGCTTGGGCTCGAGGGGGGGAACGAGTTTTTCAGTGGGGAGGTGGGAGTGGGCGTGGCCGTGTGTTGCGATCTCTTTCTTATCTAGATGGCGAGCGAGCGCCGAGCGAGACGGCAACTTTGGGCTGTGGGCGGTGGTTCCGTTCCACTACCTGTGGGGGGACAAGCTTTTCTGCTCGATTTATAGAGGGAGCCGGGCATGAGTGCAATGCGTGTACATTTTCAGGGTCGCCTTCGCTGACAACTGACGATCTCTAGCGGAGGAAAATTCAGTTGCTGAGACGAGACGCATACGTGCGCCAACCAAGTTTGGAAATTTGGGATAGGTTTTATGTAATTTGTGCTTGAACTCTTATAGGAGGATTTGATTTTCGTACGGTGACATCGTTTACAAAACATTTAAAGGCCCATGAGCTATTAAAACCGTGCTAATCACGTCTGACGGATGGATTTAATGGTGGTTTTTGCTGGCGTAGAATTTTATGTGGCGTACGTAGTAACACAGCTCAACGGTTTAAAAATAAATAAATTAGCTTAAATGGATATATGTAAAAGAAAAAGATAATAACGTGGATAGCTCAAAACTTCACCCTACTTCAGATAGAAAGGTCGAGCCCTAAAAGTATATCAGATTTGCTGTTGATCAAACATTTGATTTTTTAATTGTGTTAAACAAAAACACTGACCGTTGAATCGAACTTTAAGATTTGGGACATGAGAAGTGAGTTTTAGGTTGCACTTTTAACTTGTTATGGTTGCATTTTTAACTTATTATAGTTTGTCATTATTGATCACGCGTAACTTTAGCTATAAATTTATACAACTCAGTTATAAATATCTGCAACTGTATGTAATTTATTAATTATGCGCAACTTTAGTTATAAATTTATACGACTCAGTCATAAATATATACAACTGCAATTGATTGATGGATTTATTTTTTTAAACGATTGATCAATAGTCGTTACCAAAGTATATATTTTTTTACATCAGAAACCAAAATAGGGGATACTAAACTATAAAATGTAGCTTGTATATTCCATTGTCTAAAAAAAGTAGCTTGTATATTCACAAAACATTTGAAATAGCATGAAATATGATAAGGGATTGAAAATAATTTATTTTGTTTTAAGGTGATTTGTCAACTAGAGCAATTAGATTTCCCAAAAACCGTACTTTTTGGCATCATCTTAGCACTAAGCCACCAATCACATACCACGCCTTCCGAGTACGGACGATTATGATATTGCCGATTGGTTTTATTCGGCAGCCGTTGAGTACATTTTTGCTTGCCTCTCTCTTGTCCAAGATTGCAAAGATCCAAAGATGGAATTTCCCTTTGGGATCGCCGTACTGCACGATCAAGTCCAAAGAGGAGTATTCTATCACACATGAGAAAGAATAAATCAAATGGCAACATCAAGTGCTACTGGTCATGGAGAGCTATTCGTTTTCAAAGCACGTGTCCAAGCGAGTAAAATCATGCGCAGCGACTGCCCAAGCTCAGGGATTCATATGCATGGACTAGTAATACAATATAGCAATTGGTGTCAAGGAGATTAGGTTGAATGATAAGCAAAACCATTAAACTATGCGACTTTTGACTACACAGACCACGAGCCCGGGAAGAAATGAAGAATGTCAAAACACATGCAGGCAATGGCTGGAAGGAAAGGAGGACATTCCAGGAAGGGGAAGGAAAGGAAACAGAAAAGGGGTGTTCTATACTTCTATGTTAGTAGCACTTGGTATCAGTTTTATGGAAGATGGAATACGGATGTCGCACGGAGATCGTACTATCAGATGACTAATCGAAATTTGACGAAAATTTGACGTCCACAAATAAATATACTTATTTTATAATTTTATGTCCTTCTTTGAAGATTTAAATGCATATAACTATATAAATCGAATACATTCATATTATTTTTTCAATTAAACAATCATAGCTTAATATCTTATAAAAATAAAGCTTCCGATACTCACAGTTACATACCAAATAGTGACAATTTGGATTATATTAGATAAATAAAACCTGAAAATATGCAACAAAACGTAAATGTAACGCCCCGTTTTTCGGGCTGTTAAAAACTATTTTATAAAAACCCTAATTTCTAAAATTCGACGTTTTTGTGTGTCATTAAGGACTAAAGTGCCTCGGATCTCAATATACCTCTCCTTGAAAAATCCCCAAATGACCCAAAATTCCCCAGTCAAAATCCTAGTCCAAAATCAAATCACGAATTCGAATTTTTCAATTCGAATTTCCTCTCGAAGTCCTCCAATAATTTTTTTCTTTATTCTATTCTCCCAGGAAAAATCAACTCTTTAATCTCTTCACAAATCCAGGGCCAAATTTCAAATTTTGAAAATTTAAAATCCCCTTTTTGAAATCCCTCTCCTCTCCTTTGAATATTAGACACTCCTTATTACATATATATACATATATATGTATATATATATATATATATACATGTGAACTCAATCCTGGAAGCCTTGTATTAAATCTCTAGAATTTTTGCAAACTCAAAATCAAATTTTGGAAATAAACTACACATTCAAAACTCCCAAAATATCCTACCCAATATTCCTGAGAAATTCACAAGCGCTCCTGTTCCAGCTAGGCCACTCTCCTCTCCTTCGACCTACTAGCCACTCAGCCTCCTCCCTCACCCAGCGCACCTGTTGCACACCGGGCCCCATGCGTCAGCCATGAACACACGCTGCGCACGCGCCGCGCCCGACAGACGGGCCCCACTCGACGGACACGCGTCACGTGTCAGATTCGTCATCTTCCTCCCGCTCTCTCTCGCACGCGTGGCACATGTTCGAGGAAATGGTGCCGAGAAAACAAAAATCTCCCGAGCCGGGAGCTGTGTCCGACCACAGCTCTCCGCCACCCTGACCGCCTTGGCCGTCGCGCCGTCTTTGCCGCCCCGACCACCTCGGCCACCGCGCCATGCCTGCATCTCGCCATTCGCGCCGCCGGGAAAGTCGTGCCACCGCCTCTCTTCCATGTCCTCTAGCACCGCTTCGCCGCTATAAAATCCGAATCCCTCCCATTGTTCCCTCGCTGCAGCTCCTCCCCTCGTCCCTTGCCGCGGCCACGCCGCCTCGCCAGCTCGAGCTTGAGCCAAGCTCGCAAATCGCCGCCACTGCCGCCGTATTTCCTCTCGGTGAGTGCTTCTTCTCCCCATCTCCTTCCATCTCCTATTCCCCTAAACCCCGAGCCCAAAAACCCCCCATAGCCGAGCAACCGCCGCCACTGGCGGCGTTCCGCCACCGTCGCTCCCATCCTCTCTCTCCGCCGCCCTTGGGATGACGCCGCCGGTTGCCGTCATGCGTTGCCCACCCAATCCGAGTCGGTCATCGCGCTCCCCGTCGCCCCCACTCCCCATTTCCGTGCTCTGCCGCCGACGGCCGTCGATCTCCCTGTGCTTCTCTCTCTTTCCTGGTGTTTCTCTGCCCGGTGGCCCACCCGTCTCCCCTGCATGACATGTGGGTCCCACTGACAAGTAGACCCCACCATCATCCTCTCTGTCCAGTAAGCCCCTCTACCCGAGCCACTTACATGTGGGCTCGATGCCATAAAAAAAGAGAGAGAGAATCTAATTAATCCCTATTAACCAAAATAGGACACTTACATGTGGGTACCACTGCCATGTGGACCTCACATGTCATTCCCTTCTCTCTCTGTATAAATGATAGGTGGGCCCTTTTGACATGTGGACCCCCTTGTCATCTCTCTGTGGCACTACCATGTGAGCCCTACACCTCATTCCTTCTCTCTCTCTCTGACCTTAGGCCCCACCTGTCAACCAAGGGAAATATTCCCTTGGCATATTCTTTTTCAATTCAAATAAATATTTTTATTTCTAGAAAATCCTATTAAACTTTAAAAATCCATATCTTTTCAACCGTAACTCCGATCGACCCCATTTAAGTCTCAAAATTTTTTTAAAATTAAGATCTACCTCATGGCACTATTAGTTATTAATAATAGTATTTTATTTCTAGGGTTTTATGTGTTTTTCTCTTGCTTTGTGTGTAGTCCACGACGACGGATATTGTTTCGGACGTCGGAATTCGCGGATTCTGAAAACGAAGACTGAGGCAAGTCACTCCTTGAACATATTGCTCCCAGTTTATAAAATATTTTTGTTTGCCAAATTGCATTTTAGTGTGCATGATAAATTGAATTTGGCCTCGGTTCGCACGACGGACCTATCCAGTAGTTGTAGTAACCCGTAGGTTTGAAAAACCCTATTCCTTGTCGCTCCACCTCCGTGTTACCTCGGCATCCGTGCTCTATAAGCATGGGTATCGGCGGTTCCACTCATATCACATGTATTGTCGCACTGGGAAAACCTAGGTTTATGAAATCTTTTAACCCGACATGCGGTGTCGGTATATTTGTGAAATAAGGAATGTTTTACGAAAACTCACGATGCAAAGTGATCACCTTAGTGGAGATGCTTTGTATTCGCATATAAGAACCGATTCCTTGGGGAATTGCACTAATCATAGTACAGTGCGACCACACGGGTGGAATAGGATACTCCTGGCCAAGTAATTAGTAGACCCAGGGTTGGCTTGATTGTGTTTGGACGTGGAGTCGCTAGGGTGGCAATATGAGATGCACCCACAGGATCCTGAGTACGAGGAGTCAGGGACTCGCCTGGTACTTGGTCTGGGACCGGTCCAGTTGGCTTCAGGCAATCCTGAAGACACTTCGGAACGGCCTTGTCACAAACCTCCCCTGCTTGGCCAGTAAGGGAGTAAACTCGTGTCGTGTGGGGAAAGCATACACCTCTGCAGAGTACTGAATTGTTCGAACAGCCGTGCCCACGGCCATGGGCGATGTGAAGTGATTCCTCTAGCGTAGCTTTATTTTATAAAAGATTTGCGAAGCAAATTTGTAGTTGGGAACCGTTACCAGAATCGGCCAAGTCGGCTGATGGATCACCAGTGCGTGGTCTGAAACAGTCCTGTGTGGATCGGGATGTCAGATAGTATCATAGCTAGGCTTCCTGAGTGGAAGCAGTATATGTTAAGATGGAGATATAATGGCTCTCGGAGCCGAAATTGAGATGAATGATATCCTGGAAAGGACGAAAGTGAAAGGAAAATAATAGAAAAAAATAAGATTATGTCCTGAAGAGGACGAAAGTGAAAATAAAGTAATAGATGAAAATAAGGTGGAAAGCTGCTTAAAGGCAGACCCACTGAACCGCTATCGTGATCCGATAGTTGGAAAAGGGATAGACTTGGCTAAACTTTAAACAATTAAAAGTTGATTCGTCTGCTTGAGTTGTTGCAAAGTAATTTACGGACACGATCAAGGCGAGAGCCTCTTTCCAGTTACAACTAGATCAACTCACACTTAGAGTTTTAGAAAATGTTTTAAAATAAAATGTTTGCAAAATAAACCCCAGCCTTCCTTGATGGCCTGCATAACTCACAGTTCCCGTGACTTACTGAGTACATATGTACTCAATCCATTATCTTTTTCTCTCCTTCAGGAAGAGTGAAGTGAAGCGAAGATTGGGGTTTCTTTCCTAATCCCAAGCCGTTGCTTATGGATTAGGTTTTCACTGCGTTGTCGTTCCGCTGCTGCTGTTCTGTGTACTGGTTGCTGCTCAGGTCTTGCCTGAAGTTGCAACTTATAAAGGTATATTATATTTCATTTAGTCGCTGTGATACATTTTGATTGACCGCGGATATCAGCAAGGTTTCCTGGAACTGGTACTAGCAACGTCGTTTCGTGGGGGTTGGTTCATACCAATCTCCTGCGGCGCTCACTCTCTGATGCCACTGTAGGTGGTGCCAGGGTGGGGGTGTTACAGTAAGAGACGTTAAATAAAATCCTAAAAATAAATTTGTTACTTTAAATCATCATCGAGCGCAATATACAGACGATTAAACAGAAAACGGCCTATTAACGACTTAAAAACAGAGTTTTGACGTCAACGGACGATAATTATAGACCGCATCATGTTAATGGAACGGTTTCTCCACCGTTTCCGTATATACGTCCGACTTAACGGCCAGTACGGCCATTTTCCACAACACTACTTGTTATAGAGAAAACTAGATTGCAAAATTTGAAAGAGAGAAAATTAGAAGAGATGAAACATGTTACATGTAGCATAAAACTAACAACAATAAAAATCGGCCCAAATCAAACAAGTTTTACGAGTACTTTTCGATGATTAATAAAGCTATTTCCCCTAAAAATGTTAATTAAGCTCCAGAGTCAGCTGTGAAGGGTTACCAGTAGGCTACGATAGCGCAAAACAAAACTTTCAACCACGTAAACCAGGAAACCATGCGAGTAAAAGATCATAGATCGTCACCACTTGACACACAGAGTAGCGGAAGCAGAGTCGGAGTAGCCCAATCCGACGAAGCGCGCGCCGACGTAGAAGAAGTAGTCGATCTTCTCAACCCAATCGTCACCTCCTTGCGCGAGCGTCTCCTCCACGCGTGATCGCCTTCTCACGTTCCCCGCCAACCAATGCCGCAACGCAGCAACGTCTCTACCAGTATCCACACGTTTGGGGTTGGAACACCGTGCGCGGAAGTGCTAGCACACACGCGTGGCTAAGGTTTGGCTCGTGGGGAGAGGTGCGGCTAGGGTTTTTCTCGTGCAGAGAGAGTTTCCACCGCGCCTCGTCCCTGAATATATATAGCATCTAATTGGGCCTCGTAGGCCCATTAGGAACTCTATTCGGATCCCTATCCAAACTGAACCATATTCGGATCTCTATCCTAACAGTTCATTCCAACTCGTTAAGTGTGCGACCTTATAGGTTCATATACAGTCGATTGCAACCCAAAAACAACTTGTCAATCCACGTGTCAATAGCTATCTCTAACAAGGCATATTGACCCATCGGGTGCACACAAAGATCATATCGGCTGAACCTGTAGTGTATATATGTACGAAACCCTTTGCCACATGATATCGATTAAGTTCAAGGCGAGAAGTGTGACATCCTTTTATTCGCTCAATCATTCACTCGACCATGTGATGGGTTACTCAACTTATGATTGACTCCTCAATCACTTGGCATGGCAATGCACTTCAATAATTCATTACATCGAGGGGCCCAGAGATATCTCTCCCATTAACTGGGAGGGGCAAATCCCATCTTGATTATTCACATCCCACAACATGTTTACGGAGTAGCATTTGATAGATCCAAAGTAACTATACATATTGAGAACTATGATAATATCAGGTATAAGAGTTCTACACCAACACTACTTAAGACCAACTAATGACACATCATATAAAGCTCTTGCAATGTCTTTTGTTAGGTCCATCCAATAACATGTTCTCTAGCATGTGTTCACATTATTGATTTAGTATCTTTATACCATGATCTACGAGATATGATCATCAATCAATATATATGATGATCTTAAAATCATATTCGTTCCATATATAATATATAATTAGAGATCATTTAGAAATAGTAATATATCACATAAAGAGTTTTATGAATAAGTCACATAGTTATTGATCAATATTAGATTAACTATCTTAAGAAATATTTTATTTATAAATTTATAAATATAGTATATGATACAATTATATCTAAATATAATTACTTCTAGAACATATCGCTAACAAGCAACTCGATCAGTATTCGATCGGTGCTAGGACTGTCAGGTGAAGGAGTCTACAAGAATAACGGGATAAGCAGGGGATTGTCCAATGCATGATGGCAAAGTTGATGTCAAACAAAAGAGAGGGACATATATGTGGTGATATCGTTCAGACCAGTGCACAACATTGCGCAAGCCTCGTTTACAAATTTTAAGGTTGATGAGTACGCCACTTGTCACGCCTAAACTCCAAAGACGGAACTAAACTTTGCAAGAAGGGAACACAATCGAAGTCCTGAACCCATTACCCATCCAGTTACGAATATTCTCCAATTATATCCACAAAGTTGGTTGGACAAAAAACTACAAAAACCAAGAGTATAGAACATCAAAACTATTCACGTCACATGCAGAGAGGTATTCCCGTCATTGGCCCGGGCTTTTCCTCGCTGGGCCGGCAACCGGCCGCCGTCGACATCCTCGTTGCCGGCCGCCACGTGCCACTGACAAACCCCACCATCTCCTATGTGAGGCAGGCAACCCCGACAAAAACGCACGATGCCGATGCACATAGCACTCATGGTGAAAGATACCACAACTACCGCAGCACAAGCCGACAGCTAGCCAAACCTCGAGCGAAAAAAAAAATTCGACAGCATTAACTGGATCATCCTACAACGGAGAAACACCTGTATTCCATTATAAGTCTTGTCATCTATAATAACAACACGCCATCAAGGATTTGACATGGCTTCTAAAATGGTCATCTACGTCGAGACCGGCCGGGGGTCATCACCATCATCATCTATGAACCCCAGGAACAAGAGGTGGCAAAATTAACACAAGTGCCGATAGCTTCAAGAACTTCCCCCAGAATGGGGGCAATATGGATTTGTGAACACGTACAAAAAGAACAAGAAGAATGAATAAATAATCTGTCATTAGCTAGCTCTTCATCTCGCCTTCCTCGAGGTCGGACGGGGGAAGGCCGCCCACCCTGGCCTTGAGGGGAACTTCCTCGGAATCGTCCAGCATGTCGCTCTTGTTCCGTGGGATTGGGGCGGCGGCCTTCTTCTCGGCCTCCACGGCCCAGCTGTAGACCACCATGCCCATCACGGCGAGCAGCATTCCGAGGATGTTCTTCACGGTGAGGGCCGAGTCGAACAGGACCCAGCCAAGAATCAGCACGCAGACGGTTTTCATGTGGCCCAGGACCTGGAACGAGGTTGCAGAGAACCGGCCGATGCAGAGGTACTGGCTCATGTTGCAGAAGACAGCCAAGGAGCAAGAAAGCAATATGAAGAACTGCAGAATGATTAACACAGCAAGTTGTTAGAACATGTAGAAAGAGTTCCCAGTAGGAGTATTAAAGCAACAAGGAGAACTACGTAATGATTAAAACAGACAGCAGCATGGAATGCATGATAGTAAGTAACTGTTCTGTTTGGTTAGCAGTAAATTTCAGTTTAACCACAATTACTAGTCATAGAATAGAAATTAATCATTCAGCAATTTTCTCGGGAAGAACATTAGGCAAAACATATAATATTTGATGGGAAAAAAGTTGACAATTTACTACTGGGGTATGTGGGGATGTCCACTCCACATGAAGAATGGGAGAAATCATAGATGTAACATACCAATAAAATACTCGATAACAGTGGCACAAATCTAGAGTAGAAGATACAATAACATGGCAAAGGTGTCATTCATTTGGAAAGGATGCTGTCATGAATTGAAAATTGTGACATGCACATGCGAGAGAACTTACAGTTGCCCCTGTTGAAAAGTTGTAGTTTAATAGCCATCGCCCATTGAGGTAATAGTCAGCAAAGGGGCCAAGTATAATAAGAGACACTGCCTGTATTGGTGCAGTTTTGCTCAGAAGTTCAAATGACCCAATGTTGTACTTCTTCTGAAAGGAGCCAATTGTCTGGGACAAGGACAAGTAGCGGATTGTCAGAACTCAGCACATGATAGAATTTATCAAACTGCATAGGCATTACCAAAGAAAACAATTTACAAAGAAGGATCCATCAGCATTCAGATTTAATAAGTACAAATCTACATCAACTTATCTCAAAGTAATCATCTTCCACAAATTTCAAAGACCAACTTATGTATCAAAAATATTACCGTACGAAGAGCCATAAATGTTTATCACTGACCAATGTAATAAGACTCAATGGATGTAAACAGCATAGGTATAGTTTTTAAAAGTTGGCCAGTGAACTGCTTTCTAGACCAGTTCACTAGTCCAACTGCCACTTCAAACTGTTGGACTACGGTTCAATGATATTATAGTTATTATCACTTGAGTTAAGTTTAATCTAATCTCAACTCATAGTTATATGATCCTGTTTAACACTCATATAGGCTTTAGTTCCCATAGTCCCATCCTAGCAATAGAGAGGTAATGGCCCAACTCAGTTTTCACCCATTGACACGGTCCCATGATGGAGGTTGCAGCCTGCAGGTCCTATTCTAAGTCAAATCCTGAGCTGGACAATCTAATAAAATAATTTGTAGTCCATTTCTCCCAAAAATATCTCTAGTGGTAGCCTAAAAGGAGCCGGCCCCGGTTGCCCTCTTTTGCAGTCAGGCCATTGGTCTGATCCAAGTTTTAGAAACTGGTAAGTAGTCCAAAAGTTGCTTCAATTTGGTCATAAATCTTCAAAAGTGATTCATAGCTGGCATGGAAATTCCACAAATACAAAGTATAAAGGCTGAGGGGGGTACAGAGAAGCAATCTATCACGAGAACTGCAAATCTACAGCTTATGATGCAAAAAATAAACATTGTGTGTGCATTTTCTATGGCCAGCATTACATTTTCTGTGTTTCAGATTGGCCTGTTGTTTTAATTCTGCATTATGAGGCCTCATTCGCAAGATTCTGGCATCCACACATTGGTTTGAATGCTATCACAATTCCAAATAGTGCTACAACACAATGGCCAAAGGAACTCAACAGATCGAAAAACAAATCGCACCAGTAAACATTGCTACGACATTGTTCAATCAAAAATCTAATTTTGTTCATCCTCAGCAACTTAATTCAGTTTCAATGGATTAAATTTATAGTGTCAACAAAATCATTGAGCGGTTTTCAATTAAAGTGGCTGTTGCTGAGTTTTAATTCTGTATTTTGAGGGCTCATTGGCAAGGTTCTGGCATCCAAACCTTGATTTGAATGCTATCACAATTCTGAATAGTGCTACAACAGAATGACCAAAGTAACTCAACATATCAAAAAATAAGTGGCGCCAGAAAACATTGGTACAAGTTGTTCAACCAAAAATCTAATTCTATTCATTCTCAGCAACTTAATTCAGTTTCAAAGAGTCAAATCTATAGCGTCAAAAAAATCGTTGAGCGGTTGCCCATTATAGTATCCACAAGTAGTATCATTTACATCGTATAGGGGAATTTGAAATGCACAACAGCATAAGTCTAGTAACAGGATTAGCAGGGAAAAAACTCACAATCTGTTGAAGCGACGTGCAGAACACAGCCACACAAGCGCAGATGAATCCCTTGGCATTGACCTCCACATCCGTGACCGTGCAAATCCCAACACCTGCCGCCACGACAACCACCGCCGATATAACCTTGGTGGTGTAGTGCTTGCTGTTCAGCACCCACTCCATCAAGCAAACCACCGGGATCATGCTCAATTTTGAGATCTACAGGTTTGCAGAAGTTTCGCATCTTCAGTCACAAGACCAGACCATACATTCCAGGCAAATGGCCAACCTAGTAAATACAGGCAACACCATGTCACCGCATACCTGATAGAAGCCGACAGAGTTGAGCATAAGACTAAGGTTCATCCCGGTGATGGACGTGTTGGCGACGAGAGAGAACCAGACGAGCTCCCAAAGAGGAACGTGCTTGGAGACGGAGTAGCCGGTGGCGTTGGAGATCCATCCGACGAGCGCCGTGACCGTGAAGTGGAACCCGGTCAGCGTCGTGGCTGCATTCGCAAACGAGGAAACAGAAAAGAAAAAAGAACACCGCGTCAGATCCGCGTCGTCACCACGAACAATCCAAAGCGACGGATCCAGATCTGGAGAGGAACGGGGAGGAAGGGAACGTGGGAGGAGCGCGCGGGGCGCGTACGGTACCGAAGGAGAAGGCGTAGCCGGAGGAGGACATGAGCTGCTTGTTGGCCATGATGATGCCGACGGAGCTGACGACGTTCATCGCCCACGCCCCGACGTCGGACACCGCCGGCGGCTTCTTCTCCGCCTCCATCTCCTCCTCCTCCCGCCGCGGCTCTCCCTCCGACGACCTGGCTGCAACACCGGCGGAGGAAGGGCACGGCACGGCTCTGGTGCGGTCCACCACCCGCCTCGGTGCCGCTCGGTTATAAAGGACGGAGGCTTTGCCGCCTAGGCAAGGAAGGGGGAGAGGGGAGTGTGCGGGGGGGTTTCGAATTGTGCTTGTGTGCGCACGCAGTGGCGGAAGCGTCAGCTGCACGGGCAGAGGAAGCGGTGAAAAATCTATGCGATCTCCGGGGAGGGGATTAAGAGAAGGAGACCGAGAGGACGACGCGGGGGAGGGGAGGGGGATAGAGAGGGAGGGCGAGGGTGGCAGCCAGCGGCAACGGCGACAGGGCGGGATCTGGGCGGGCGAGCGGGCGCGGCCGGATGCTGTGCTGCTTGGCCCTTTTTCCTTGCAGGTTCCCCTCTTTTTGCGCGTTTTGCCGTGCAGGATTGAGGATTTCGCTCCTTAGCCAGTTCAATTCAAAGCGCCGTGAGGCCTCGACTGGTTCTTGCTAGTGCTGCTGGGAAAAGGTTCACGGTAGCTACGGCTGAGGAGTCATAGAAGAATAAACGAAGCAATTAAAAATATTTTTTAGGTAATTTTGTATATTCTTGTTATTATTGGTTTCAAAGCTAATTTTAAAATATATACTACGTTGAAATGACTCTAAAATCAACCTTAAAATTAAGTTTTAAATTTAAATTTTAATTACGGCTAATAAGCTAATAGATAGACAGTGAGAGACTTGTTTGTGTCACGCATACTCTACCAACCAGAATCTAATGCAGGGTTGACAAATACTACTAGGTAAAAGCTCAGTGATCATGGTTATCGGATCTATAGGTTGGTACAAAATGAGACATTGTATTATTGTAATTATCGAGTCGGCGTGCAGTGAGAAACCACTTAGTTATTGCAGTTAACTTGTCGAGATGATACAAATCGAGAAACCGATCAGTAAACTGCCCGAGTTAAAAAAATCAAACTAGAATTTAAATTTTGAGTAAAATATATACGAATATCATCCATTTTTTATTATCGACATAACCGCTTGGGAGCAGAATCCGTCTACCAAAAGGTTTCTAAAATCATATTACCATGAGTTGTAGTGGTAATGCACGATTGGCACATATATCGTGCAGCGTATCCCTACTTAAAATATAAATATTTCTAAGTTGTTTAGCAAAAATCAAGATTAAGAAAAAAAGATTTTAGTGCCTCTAATAAATATGGAATGAGTGAAGGTGAGAGGATAGGTAAGAGTAAGATGAAAAAAATTTAAACATAAAGTGATTGATGGAGGATAGGTAGGAGTAAGATGAAAAAAATTTAAACATAAAGTGATTGATGAAACAGTAGTACTGTGAACTACTTTTACTAAAAATCTTTATAGTGTGGAACAATATTTAAATAGTAGAAATCTTTATATTTTGAAACTAAGAGAGTATATGTCCTATACTAATACACTTTGTGTAGCACATTGTAGGCATGAAGCTTAGGTGGTGTTGGTTTCTGTTTCTTCACTCAACTTATAAGCCGCACGTAAAATAAAAAATATTATTAACGTATAATTAATTAAGTATTAACTATTATAAACTGAAAAAATTGATCTATTTGATTTTTTATAGATACTTTTATATATAAAATTTTTGTAAAAAACATACCGTTTTATATTTTGAGAAATACAGTAACAAAAACCGAGATATAAACCATAGTACACAAGCAGAACCAAACACTGTCTTACAGCGACCCCACTGGATAACCTTTCCTGCCATGGCAAGCAAGGCTATGAAGAGCTCGAGTCTTTTCTTGTCAAGGTGGCATCATATATGATACTGGACGGTTGGGTTACTTGAACATTGCTCACGGTGAGCCTACACCCCCTCGAGATCCCCGTGCTCTGCTTGACTGCTTCCTCGGTTTAACAATTGTGCACACACCGGGCTTTGAACTTGGATGCTCAATGTCCATTTCGGTGGCATTATGGGGTCTAAGGGTAAGTTTAAAGGGGAGTAAAGAGAAAGAAAAAGATCATATAAAATAAGATGAGTTATTAAAGTATGATTAATTGAGTAATATCTTTTATAAAAATAAAAATAAATTTATATGATTTTTAAAGTAACTTTTATATAAATTTTTTTAAAAAAATATATCATTAGCAGTTTAGAAAATCAGTTTCGAACGCACTCTAATCTGTAAAAGGATCTCGTCATCCGATCTAAACCAATCAGACAAATCGACTGATTGGAGAGACAATTCAAACATGGCTTTCAAGATCAAATTAAGTACTGGAATTATCTGCATTTGGGAGCACCTGTCACTCTGTCAGGCAACAGGAAGGCTGACAAGTACATGCATGGCCGGGATGATTGAATTCTAGACCCAGTGGTGTGGCCCACCATGACGGAAACAGAGTTCTGGCACGTTACATTTCACTGATTGTTAGGCCAGTGACCGTGTACACGGGATGATGGGACCAATAGTTACAGAACTTGCAAAAGCAAAGTCTCTGGAGTTTGTTTGGATCGAGTCCCATTTCCGTGAGCCTTTTGACCCGACTTTAGCTTAATCAACGTGTAGTAGTGGCCAGTTCATTTGACTTGGCAGGCACATTTCTTGATCAAGCAAAAGCTCACATGCATGTTGCATAGGTACAGACTGAAATGAAGGTAGATTAAGGGATACATGTCGAGTGCATGTCTTGGCTTAACAAAAGTGCCTACTCCTGGATTCTGGTCGTTATAGTTTATTTTGAGAGTAGATTCCGATCAGTAAAATTTCAGAGAAAACAAATGCATTTACACGGATCTTTGCTGACAAGACTATATGTTACATAAATCTTTTTCCGGTATATAGCCACATGTCTAGCACACAGGGTTTTTTCTCCATCAAGTATACAACTATTTAAGCAACGTTGGTAATGGAATATACCAGCGGTAGGTATCAGTTTATTCATTGTTACACGCTCGGTGGTTGGTGATGGATGATGTGGTGTTTTTTTTTATGGTTTGTGTCTCGTTTTTATTAGTATGTTTTCTAAAATATAAAATGGTGTGTTTTTTTAAAATTTTCTATATGAAACTATTTTAAAAAATCAAACAGATCTATTTTTTAAATTTTTAATAGCTAATACTTAATTAATCATACACTAATGATATTTCTTATTTTATATGCGGCTTATAAGCCATATGTAAAAACCAATTCAAACACGCCATAGTCTCTTACGTTTTTGTCTCTACAAAACGGAAAGAGTCAATCGCCCAAGATCAAAAGAAACACAGAGAAGATGAAGAGAAGGTCCCAACCATGCACCCGTCACTTTCAGATAACGGTATGTACAATGTCCCAATCACGAGCAGAAAAAAACCATTGGTAGCTCGCTTGGACTGCTTGGTACGACTTGTCGTCAAGGACAATCGCTCGCTGATGTCGCCGTGATTAACGATGCCGTCCTCGCACACACTCCCTCCGATTCTAAAACTAAAACTATTAAACATTGTAGTATTTAAAATTTATCACATAATAATTTGAGATTGCCTATATAGTATGTGACAGCCTATATAATATATAACAGAAAATCCCACTTCACATGTTGCGATTTTTAACCATTAGATCTGCTTTGAGATTCGTGAAACCCTCTCAACCCTAATTCCTCTCCTCCAGCTTTTTTTTCCATCATTCCCGATCCCCACCGATCCGATCCCCGCCACCACCCCCCATTATGCCGCCGCCCTAGCCTTGCCAGCATCGGGGAGGCCCACCCAGCCGGCCTCCTCCTCCTCTTCCCCCCATCCTACCTGCCTCCTCTCCTCCTCCCTAAGACAGCGGCGGTAGCGAGTGCCCCTATCCCACCGTCTTTCCCGTCTCCAGCGGCTTCGTCGCCGCCGAAGACACCCCTGCCTCCTAAATAGTCGGGATCCCGACGCCCTCTCCCTACTGTCTTTCCCCTCTCCGGCGGCTCCCCCGCCGCCCCCGCCACCAACATTGGTCCACCACCGGCTCCCGACCTCGTGGCTTCGGCGCCATCGCTGCCGCCTCGCCGCCCACCCGTTCCGCCGCCCACCACCGGCTACTGCCTTTCACGGCCATCCCTCTAAGTCCGGGGAACTCCCCCCTCCCCTAGCCCCGAAACCTAAACCCTAACTCCATTGCCGTTCATTGGGGTTGCCAGAACTGAGGAAAAGAGCTGGGTTCACTGGAGCATGAATCACAAGGCAAATCTTAAGGTCAGAAATCGGCAAGAAATCCCCCCAAATTTCTGTCGAATGTGATTTAGTAATTCTGTAATAATTATTACTCCCTCTGTCTCAAAATATAACAACTTTTAACATTTAAAATTTATTCTAAAATATAACAACTTATATACTTATATTTTCTTTTCAATCCATCACAAACTTCCACCACTAAAGCTTCTTACCTACTTCCATTTCTCAGTCAATCACAAACTTCCTACATTTAATTTCACCAGCTTCCATAATACCCGTGCCCATCTTTAAAACTTTTTATATTTTGGGACGTAGGGAGTACTATAAAATACTACTACTTATTACATCAATCAACTTCTATTCAAAATTTTCTCCATCTTACCTCTAAGTATCCCATAATCCAAAACATTTCTTATTGGATGAAGAATACCTAAGTTATTTTTCTTAATTACTAATTTTACATAATTTTTTATAGAATGACAATTATTTTGGGAGGGAGAGAGTACGGCACCGATGGGCGGGCGTCTCTAATACTGGCCGGACGCCGGAGGGGACGTGGATGACAGGATGAGGCTGATGGGGCACTGTGGGGCCGACTCCCGTAAAATAAAAACATTTCTAGATTCGTAAGAAAAATCTAAGAAGGAAAAAAATAACCAAAATACCCCTCATCAATTAAAAAAGTTGTATTAATGAGTGAATAGGTGATGGATATTGAAGGAATAAAATTTTTCGATTTATGGACCGAGGTTAGTAAAACGATAGAAGTTGATTTATTTTAGGACAAAGTTTAAAGTGTAGAAGTGTTTTTTTTGGGACGGAGAAACATGGTATTTGTTTTTGCTTCTGGCTTCTAGCTTCTCTCTTGGTTTTCATTAGCATATTTCTCAAAATATAAAAGGGTATTTTTTTTGCAAAAACTTTCTATATGAAATATCTCTAAAGAATCATATAGATTCATTTTTTAAGTTTTTAATAGTTAATACTTAATTAATTACGTGCTAATGATATTTCTCGTTTTACGTGCGGCTTATAAGCTAGCACAATAAGGCTATATTCTAACCGGCTAATGGGCTAGGCTATTCCCTCGGTTTTCGTTAGCACGTTTTTCAAACTGCTAGACGGTATGTTTTATGTGAAAATTTTCTATATAGAAGTTGATTTAAAAAATCAAAAAATTATTTTTAAGTTTGTAATAATTAAAACTTAATTAATCATGCGCTAATGGTTTGTCTTATTTTATGTGTCGAAATAAGCTAAACCATAAAAGCCCTTTCAAACTAAAGTGCTGTTCTTTTGGCTTATCTACCCAGCTTATTTCCTCGTTTCTCGCAAACACGTTTCCCGAACTGCTAAACGGTGTGTTTTTGTAAAAATTTTCTATATGAAAGTATCTCTAAAAAATCAAATAGATCCTTTTTTAGGTTTTTCTAATAGTTAATACTTAATTAATCACATGCTAATAATGTTTTTCGTTTTAGATACAATTTATAAATAAAAAAATAAACCAACTCAAACGGCACCTAAGCAAGCCAATTGAAACGCCCGCGAAGTAGTACGCAGTTGGCGGAAGCAGCTTGTGCCGTTCGCGCGCAGAGCGGAGGGCGCAGACAAGCGGGATTTTGTCTCGTCTCGTCACTACTCACGTTCCAAATCTTGGAATGGCGCGCGCGGGCCGGCCGGCGCGTTACGTGTGTCACCGCGTGATGGGTAGTGGCTGGCTGGTCACATCTGGGGCAACGATGTGTCGGTGCATGGGGCAACGATGTGTCGGTGCATGACTTGTGATCGCTTGAACTGTTTGCAAGGGAAAATATTTACGATTCAGCTTCACGAAATTGAAGAAATTGGTTGTTTCGTATTGGCATATGCTTTTTGTTAGGCCAATTAATGGTTGTAGTAATATGATGCTAGTGAAAGAAAAACTGTAACAGTACATACTATGGACATCTATTTATTGGGAACAGAGGTGCGTACTGATGAAAATGGTTGGTACAATTGTACTGACCAATAAAAGATGATAGTTAAATAATTAAATTGCATGCACTCAAGCTCGTACTCCCAAAGCTCAAGTTGGGTTTCGTCCATAAACACGACGCCGGAAAGTTTGATTATCAACTAATGATCACTAACCAAACCAACTAATGATTTTAACAGCTAGGCCAGCCTAACCTCGTATAAAATCACAACTGAAATTAAAGTCTGAACCATTTAAACCGTAACCCAGCTAACAATTATCATTTGCTTTTCTTTTCTCAGGGAACTGCAACTAGTCATACCTACTGATTATGGTGATACCGTACATGCATTATATTCTACTCTCTTTCGTTTTTAATGTTTAACACCGTTAAATGCAAGACATATATTTAATCATTCATCATATAAAAAATTAATTATTATTTATTTTGTTTTGATTTATTTTATCATTTAATGTATTTTAAACATAATTTATATTTTTACATATTTGTACAAACTTTTCAAATAAGATAAATAATCATTATGTTTAAGAATCAACAATGTCAAATATTAAAAACCCGAGAAAATAAAGTATCAACACCATCTATCATATCTTCTATACGTTCATAAAATGAGTAGATAGGTGCTTACTTGCTAATGTGATTTGATATAGCTGCAAGTGTAAAAGCATCTGCTAGCATCGGCACTTACAAAATACTGATGTTTCAGTTTATCCATTCAGGTCATATAAAACGGTTTTACTTGATTGGATTCTTTTTGTGGTTGCTGTGTTGTGAATCTTGTGATAAGTTATGTTTACTTTTCAAGTTACAGTAGAAATATAAACTTAGTATCGTTAAAGTTTATTTTATGAATCAAATTATGGTTATACAAACTCTTTGAATTGTTTCATATTTTTGGAACGGATGTGACTAGGGATTAGACATCCGATATTTTATAAATATTGGACGATGTTTGTCACGCATAAAAATTTACGATCAGAATTCTGAATATAATGTGTAATAAACTCATGTCCAAAAACAACCAGGGTACACAGTAGACAAAGTTACAATACAGAGTGCGTCTTACAAAACATAATAAATGTCTTGCAATAATACAGCAAAAAATGATAAAAGGAAAAAAGGCATCTAGCAACACAGCGACGCCATTCCACAGGTAGCTTGACGGTGGTATAAGCTTACTCCTCCTGGTTGTCGTCATTGGAGAAGAACTCCAACTCTAAGGGGAAGAGAGTAAGGTTGAGTATCATCCATCATACTCAGCAAGTCACACCAAATATGCAATTATGCATGGGTGACAAGGAAGGTCTTTGACTCATTTGCATAAAGCAGATATAAATGGTTGAAGTTGTAAAACAAGTAAAACAGTTGTTTTCATTAAGCATATTAATCATCACTAAGCAACATAACACCATGTTTAATAGGCCCAAACCATTCATTCTAGTCTAATCCAACATTTTAAGTCATGATTTCATGGTGATAGAGAGAAGTTGGTAGGTGGCGAAGTAGGGTGTGTCCACGCGCAGTTTCTGCGGCGAGTGGGGGAAAAAGGGTGCGGGGAAGTGGGGGAGATCGGGTCTATGGTGTTTGAATACAAGTTGGAGACGCGAGGAGTTCGAACGAGTAGGAGATCGATGGTGCCACGTGAGCCCATGCTCCTGCAGGATTCAGCTAGAGGTTGAAACCGGAGCTAACAGGTGGGGTCTACCTATCAGCGAGAGAGGAGATGTGAGGTGACGGGGAAGCGGACTGGGCTATCACGGGTCAGCGCGATGGCGGTGAGGGGAAGGCCACGGCGCGTCGCAGCGGGCCGGCATGCGCGGGAGAAGTGGGCCAAAGGTGGCCCACCCGAGGAAAAGGATTTCCAAGATTTCCAATTTTAAATAATTCCAATAAATGTTTTTGATTTATTAAAAATTCTTCCTATGCTATGAAAATTCGGGTAAAAATCCTATTAGCACTTTAAGGCATGAAGAATACAAGAAAAATATTCCTAGCCATAATAGATTATTATTCAATATTTTTTTATTAATCTCTTCCTCTTGCCTTAATAAAACAATTTCTTTTAATATTTTATTTATTGATTTCAGGCTTCTAAAAAAGGAAAACTAAGGGTGTGACAGTGTTTCACCTAGAGAAATATTTCACTGCTCAATGAAAAATGTTTCAATAAAATATTTTAGATGTTTTGTTCCTCGGAAAAAATGTTTCAGCAAAAATGTTTGGATGTTTCATCACTTCGTGAGAAAATTTCATTGCTCGAACGAAAAATGTTTCAACCAGATGCAACACCCAAAAACTACTAATCGCAATACAAAGGCATCAATATGTGCAACATCCAATCAAAACACAACGAAACATCCTAATACAACCAAGTGCAACAAAAGTAAATAATAGGTTGCAACATCGTCAAACTCCAAAAAAAAACTACCTCTACCTTCTTCTACCCCAGCCACCGGACTCGGATCTAGGATCTCCATGGTGTGCAACGTCAAAAGAAACACAGTGTGCAACATCCTCGCCAGCTCATCGCTCCACCAGCCTCACCATTGTCGACGTCGGTGTATGCTTCTTCACCTCCTCTGCGGAGAGCAGGAACATGACGATCGAGACAATGGTTGCAGGAAGCCCCTTACCTCAGTCCATCTCCCCCCGCTTCTCTCCCTCTCTATCCATGACCGCTATCACCTAGATCTGGTACCTCGTGGTCGAGGGTGGCCCCCATGGAGATTGGGGAGAAGAGGTGCAGGAGAGGAAGGAGAGGGTATGGAGGAGAAGGAGATGAGAAAGCTGGGAAGATGCCCTAGGAGGAGGTGGCGGCATCATCTTGATGATTGGCTGAAGCAGCATGCTAGAGAGAGAGAGGAATGGAGAGGAATTAGCGAGAGAGGGGGGTGAGGCGAGCAGGAGGTTGCGGGTGTCCAACAAGAAACACTGCATCAGACCCCAGTGAGAAGTGTTTTTGTTTTGAAACACGATGTGTTATTGTTCTATATTATAGGTTAAAAGAAACATGGTATGCCAAACACCAAAAAATCTATAAACGGTCCTTGCAAAAACAATTCTATAAATGGTTGCACCAAATAAGATTACTGCATTTCATCATAATACCAAACTAAAATTTTAAGCACTACTCCCATATTGGATTAGTTAGTCCGCCAGTGACGTTTTAGCCTTTGTTCTACAACACCGTTTGGAAGGATTTATTGGATTAGCTACTATCTTATTTTTATGAGCATGTTTCCTGAATTACTAAGATGCTCTTTTTAGCTTCTAACTTAGGGCTACTTTCTTGATTTCCATTGACACGCTTCCCGAAACGCAAAATGATACTTTTTTTGCAAAAACCTTATATATGAAAATATCTCTAAAAAATCAAATAGATCCTTTTTCAAATTTCTAATAGTTAATACTTAATTAATCATGTGCTAATAACGTTTCTCTTTTATGTGCGGCTTATAAGGGCAATCCCAACCCAAGACACTAGCCATAGTTTCTATAATCTCCACATCATCAAGAAACTAATACTAGACACTATGTTTTCAATGCAAACATTACTATTCTATACTTAAATTTAATACTATTCATCTCTTATTATGTCTTGGATGTTGTATAAAAACCATGTCTCATGCAAGACCTGGTTTTCTCCTCTTTTTTCATTTGCTCACTTGTCATATTATCTTTTATTCTAGGTGGTAGCTCATTTAATTCTATGGACACCATCCTAGTCATTGGGTTGGAACTGCTCTAAGCGACACCCATAAGCTGATTCAAACACCACCTAAACATTGTTTTTTTTGCAAAAACTTTCTATATATAAGTTTTTTTAAAAAATCAAACAAATCTATTTTTAAGTTTATAATGTTAATACTTAATTAACGTGTGCTAATAACCTGTCTTGTTTCACATACAGGTGATAAGCTTCAGCTAAAAGCTGAAGTGAACACTCCCTAAGCAGGTTGTAAGCACATGTTCTAGTTTCTTCGGATGGTATGAAGGCATGTTTTTTTTAGGTTATTCATCGAATTATTAAAATAGATTATTTACTGTATGCTTTGGAAAATATGTTTTCTCAAAAAACTTTCTTCTATTGTATTGTTTATTTAGAAGACTTGGTTTCAGCTATTTGTTAAGTTTATTTCTTAAAATTTTTAATTTATCTCTATAATTAAATTGATAAACTGTGACAATAATTCGTGCAACAGGCTGCGGAATGAATAGATCGACCAGAGTCCCAGAATTATCAAGGCCCAGTGCACTTGTGAGACACGAGAATTCTGAGATGTAAATGACAACGCACAAAATTAGCTTAAAAAGGATTGGTATTTCATCTGGGCCAACAAATACCGGCCCATTATGCCACAAAGTGCAAACACCTCTCTGTATTTTGGTATTTCCCCTTTCGGAATTTTTACTTTTACTAATTTAATTTTTTTTTAATTTACAAAACTAATTTTTGATTTCAACTTTTTGCAGAAGTAGCCTCTTACCGCCATGGGCCACGGCGGTATTTAAAAACCACCGTGGCCCAGGACGGCTGTCGGCGAAATGAAACTGGGGGTCCCACGTTCTACGGGGACGCGTGGATCTCCGGCCACGTCAGCTCCTCCGGGCCCACTTTCTGCAGAAGAGACGGCCAGCTACGGACAACGTCCCGCTGGGCGCCCGGGGTGCCATCTCCATCGGCCCCGGGCGCCGATGCCCGGGCCCAACGGCCGACTGCCGATTGCCCGGGTGCCCGGGTGCCGATCCTTCCGGTCCCGGGTGCCGATGTCCAGGCCCGAGGCCGACAGCCGATGCCGACTACCGACTGCCGATGCCGATTCACAGGAAGAACTCGGTGGACCAGCTCTCGAACTACCTACATTAATGACGAGGCGACAGGGGCCCTGTCGCCTGCCTTGCCACGCGTGGACGTCCCAGGACGGCCCCCCGTGAACACCCGTCAATACTGTCAGAGCCTTTTGACTAAGAGGACCCCGGTTCTCTGCCCTATGGCAGCGGAGGGCGACGGCCTCTGTCACATCTCTGTGCTCCAGCTGCCATAGGAGGCGACAACCAAGACGACTCGTCACATCCCGTCACATCCTCACGTTCCGAAGACTAGGCCGCCCGCAGCCGACCTCTCCGGCGCAGCGCCGTGGGCACAGCAGGCGGCTGTTGACACCGAAAACCGCCGGGTGTGCCAAAAAGCTTGCTGACGATCTGGTTCGGCGCCTAGAGACACGCGAAGGCCTGGGAGATCTGCTTAGCTCCAGTGCAGGTCCTAAAATATTTGAGGTTCGCCGCTATGCTCGTGCCCGGGCCCTCAGTAACTGCACATCGGCTATCGGCCGATACGGGCTGATGTAGGCTCCTCGTAGCCGATGGCCGATGGCACCTGTGTATCGGCTAGGAAATCGATAGTGCTATAAACAAATAGATAAGCTGTTAGTACAACGTGTGCATCGGCTAGAAGCCGATGATAAAATAGATATGCAGAATAGTAAGCCAGCCGACTGCTGAGAAAGCACATATGCATCGGCTAGAAAAACCGATGATAATATAGATGACCAAAACAGTAAGGATAATACATCCAGCTTTATAAAAAGATAACCTATCGGCTAAGCACTCCGATAGAACGTCGCATATACACCGATCGGCTCGGCAAGAATAAATCTATTATTATCGATCTAGTAGTTCAAACCTAACTGATGCAGCACAGATCGATAATAGTAAAGGAACCTCAACGAGCCGATAAACTTAATGCAACTGTGATGAAAATAACTTACCGGCTATACATTCCAATAAGACGCTTGCACAAAGGATATCAGCCTAACAGGAATAATTTATCGCTAGCAGTTTAGTAGGTCAGACCCAACCGATGCAGCACAAACTGATGATAAACTACCCCCGATAAACTGACAAAAACTATGCACGCGTGATGTGATATACCTGACCAGCCTAAGAGGTCGGACCGAACCGATGCAGCCGTAGACAGATCCGATACACCGTGGTAAGCCGACTACCATAGACCGACTAGAATATCGGACCTAACCGAGAAAGTCCTAGCCGATTGGTAGTCGGGGTAACGAGACTTACCCTCTCGCAGGAGTTCGGACCTAACCGATGCAGCTCCGCTTGAGAAGCAAGAACCCGTTGGTAAAGGGTGGCGATGCGCCGAATTTGATTGATCGAGAGATAGTTTACAAGGTCCCCGGGCATACGTATATATACCCCGAGTTACAAGAGTCCTTATAGGACACGGAACAAGACTTTCCTAACTAGAAAAGGAAAACTAACAGACCTGATCGGACAAGAGATCAGGTTTCCTAAAAGATAAAACTATCTAATAGATAAGATACATAACTGCCATAACGTGGTCTTCACGATTCCTTCCCAAGTTCGGACTCTTCTGGATTAGTTTCCAATGGCTGATATCGCTTCTTTCCTTAACCGAACATGGTAACGACTCGTACCAAATTTTGGCGTTAACACATGCCTCCCAATTTCGGAGTTTGTTATCAAACTTCGAAATTCTTCTTCTGTTCGGGCCTTATCATTCCTTCCTGGCCTCCTGAAATCGGCTTTCATGAGCCGATACCTTTTGTACTATGTGTGCTAGGCTCTCGAAGTCTTCTGATGAAAATCTTTCCTTGATCGGAGCCACCAAACCTTGGAATGCTAACTCGGCCAGCTGTGCATCATCCAGACTTAAACTATAACATCAGCTTCTAACACCACGAAACCGCTGGATATATTCTGCGACTGATTCCTCCGGCTTCTGTATTACCGATGTTAAGTCTATCAAGCTCATCTCTTGACTCCCCATAAAGAAATACTTGTGGAATCGCTTTTCCAGATCGGCCCAACCTCGTACTGAGTTAGGTGGCAATGAAGAAAACCATGTAAAGGCCGATCCGGATAACGATAACGGGAAGAGTCTAACTCTCAAAGCTTCTACAGCCGATGCCTCTCCACATTGAGCCAAAAATCGGCTGACATGTTCCACTGTAGATACATCATCTCCCTGAGAATTTGGAGAACTGGTACTCTTATCGGCGCGGCAACGAGCTCTATCAAACCAATCTGGATATGGAGGCCGATACATAAATATTTCCTCCTTCGGTTTTAGACCGAATTGTTCTCTTATCACCTCTTTGATTCTTGCTGTTAAATCTTCTTCTGGATCTTCGCCGTGATAACGCAGAGGTGGAGTTGGTAGCCGATTTTGCCTCTGATATTCTTTCTGATATTTGTACTCAGGAACAGCTTCTGGATAACTCTGTTGATGTCCCCCATAGTACGCAGTTTGATATCCTTGAGGAATCCCATCTTGTTGCCCCCCGGGTATTTGAATCGGCTCCACTGCCTTCTTGATCAAGCTCTGTAATGTGTTCACCAATATCCCAGATTGATCGGTCAACGCATGATGAACTGCTTCATTAACCATGTCTTGAAGTTGCTTCTGTGAACTTGCAGGTGATGTATGGCTCGATTCATCAATCAGAACAGGCTTTGGAAATTGCGACTTCTGAATCGGCCCTTGATCTGTCATACCGAAGGATTCTAGACAAAGCTTCCGAAAATCATCAATGTTCTGCTCCACTTGTTGTCTCTGTTCTTCGGTCAAGTCTTCCATTGTAACTGGGATTGTATCATCTTTGCTGACCTCTTTTCCAGCCATGTCGAAGTTCTGTGTCCCACCAGGCCAAAAACGTGTTGATTCAGCCGATAGGATATATTGTGATGATATGAAGATCGTGTCCCACTGGGCGTGCCAAAAACGTGTTGACGCCGAAAACCGCCGGGTGTGCCAAAAAGCTTGCTGACGATCTGGTTCGGCGCCTAGAGACACGCGAAGGCCTGGGAGATCTGCTTAGCTCCAGTGCAGGTCCTAAAATATTTGAGGTTCGTAGGCGTGCCAGTCAATTTGACCCCGCAATTGACAAGGAGATGGAGAAATTTGATTACTGATCCAATCGGCCAGTAAGCCGATACGGATTCCTTCCAGCCGATCGCCGCTATGCTCGTGCCCGGGCCCTCAGTAACTGCACATCGGCTATCGGCCGATACGGGCTGATGTAGGCTCCTCGTAGCCGATGGCCGATGGCACCTGTGTATCGGCTAGGAAACCGATAGTGCTATAAACAAATAGATAAGCTGTTAGTACAACGTGTGCATCGGCTAGAAGCCGATGATAAAATAGATATGCAGGATAGTAAGCCAGCCGATTGCTGAGAAAGCACATATGCATCGGCTAGAAAAACCGATGATAATATAGATGACCAAAACAGTAAGGATAATACAGCCGGCTTTATAAAAAGATAACCTATCGGCTAAGCACTCCGATAGAACGTCGCATATACACCGATCGGCTCGGCAAGAATAAATCTATTATTATCGATCTAGTAGTTCAAACCTAACTGATGCAGCACAGATCGATAATAGTAAAGGAACCTCAACGAGCCGATAAACTTAATGCAACTGTGATGAAAATAACTTACCGGCTATACATTCCAATAAGACGCTTGCACAAAGGATATCAGCCTAACAGGAATAATTTATCGCTAGCAGTTTAGTAGGTCGGACCCAACCGATGCAGCACAAACTGATGATAAACTACCCCCGATAAACTGACAAAAACTATGCACGCGTGATGTGATATACCTGACCAGCCTAAGAGGTCGGACCGAACCGATGCAGCCGTAGACAGATCCGATACACCGTGGTAAGCCGACTACCATAGACCGACTAGAATATCGGACCTAACCGAGAAAGTCCTAGCCGATTGGTAGTCGGGGTAACGAGACTTACCCTCTCGCAGGAGTTCGGACCTAACCGATGCAGCTCCGCTTGAGAAGCAAGAACCCGTTGGTAAAGGGTGGCGATGCGCCGAATTTGATTGATCGAGAGATAGTTTACAAGGTCCCCGGGCATACGTATATATACCCCGAGTTACAAGAGTCCTTATAGGACACGGAACAAGACTTTCCTAACTAGAAAAGGAAAACTAACAGACCTGATCGGACAAGAGATCAGGTTTCCTAAAAGATAAAACTATCTAATAGATAAGATACATAACTGCCATAACGTGGTCTTCACGATTCCTTCCCAAGTTCGGACTCTTCTGGATTAGTTTCCAATGGCTGATATCGCTTCTTTCCTTAACCGAATATGGTAACGACTCGTACCAAATTTTGGCGTTAACAGCGGCGGCATGCGTACGGAGCGACAAGACGTAGTATAGCTCTCGCTTTCTCCAAGAACTGGCACTGTGGACTCCCCTGATTCTATAAAGGAGGATCCAAGCCACCGAGAGTGGAGACTCAACGGAGGACCTCTAACTCCCAGCTCTCAGCACCCGACCTCATTCTCAACCTACTGTTCTTCTCCCTCAGCGCCGGCAAGCGGGCTGAGCTCACCTTGTAACACAGCATACCACATTCTCCCACATAGCCACACACAGGAGTAGGGTATTACGCTCCGGCGGCCCGAACCTGTCTAAACGCCTCCTGTCTCTCTTTCTCTCGCGGTTGCCTCGGTTCGAACGGTCCAGTCCCGAATCGGACGGTCCGAACCCTGTAACCTCCAGCTCGGGCCCCTCTGTTCCGTCCCGAGCACTGATCCGTCTGACGCCACGTACGCCTGAGAACAACTCCCCTGGCCGAATCTCAAAATGGGGGTCTTCTGACTTCCCGCCGTCGAGGTTTCATCCTCCAACAGCGGCGAATGGCATCCCCGTCAGGTGCGGCTAACGGCGCCGGCCGCCGTTAGCCCGGGAGGCCACGTGGCCTTGCCGCCCTGGGGGACGGCGGCGAATGCCCCCAGAAAATTGCATTCGCCGCCGCCCCCCAGGGCGGCGAATGCATAGGACCGTTCGCACAGCGATCGGACAGTCCGAATCCTCCGAATGCTAATTTTTAACCCCAAAATTTTTGAAAATTTATTTGTCAAAATTAAATTCTTAAATTCTATTTATTGTGCCATTGTATTTATTGGGTCGATGTTTAAAAAAAAACCAAATATCATAGATTGTTCACGTCGTGAAAAGAACTTGTCAAACTGAGGGTATTTCCGGATCGCCACTCGCATTCCACCCCTCGTATGTCTGGATCGGCACTCGCAATCCACTCCTCCCCGTCTTTCGTCTACACGCTTCACAAAATTTAGTTTTAATCGTGGTTTAGGGTATGTTTTTTAAAGTTTTTTTTTATAATCCGACGATGGTAGGCGTTGGTTTGTAAAATCGTACTGATCATTTTTTCAAGTTTATTTTCGGTAAAACTTAATTAATGACATGGTAATAGGCCGGTCCGTTTTGCGTGAGGGGCTTAGGACCCCAGGCGAACGGAATGTTAGGGCCTATGAATTTTTTTCCCAAATTTTTGCGCAATGTACGTACTGAATAATTTTTAATTCGACATTGGAAGACGATATATTCTATTATTCGTCATCCACTTGGTCGATACTTAACGCAGTGCACGTACAATAGCATAGTGATATTAGCTAGATGCGAGCCGTTCGCATTGCGGCACGATGAATGCGACACCCATAGTACGAAATACAACAAGGGAGACTACATTGTTAGCAGTATAATGTATCTGAAGGATGGGATCGAGTCTACAGGGGGTGAATATGGACATGACAAATTTAAACAAGTAATGCGAGACCTCTAAATAAAGAAATACAACAATAGCCCCTAGGTCGTACGCCTCCTCGTCCTTCTAGGCTGCGCTCGCACGTGCCCGCGCGAGTACGTCAGGCGGTCCGCCGGTACCCCACGGGTGGCTCGGACTGCCTGAGCAGCAGGGGAAGCACCGACGTCGTGCGGCTATGTGTGCGGTGCACCTCCGAGCTGTGACGACTCGATCACGTCCTGCTCTGGAACGAGGTCGTCTTCGGTAGAGATCCAAGCAAAGGTGCTCGGGGCAGATCCCCTCCCAGTGTCCCCCAGGTGGTGGTGAGATCCGCCGCGTGGGTCTGGTAAAGAAAAGCTCGCGTCAGCCGCATAAAAAGTGCAGTTAGTTATGGAGAATAGGTTCAATCCTGACGTACCTGACAATCCTCGCCCGATCGTGGAGGCTGCCGACCTCGATCCTCCGGCGGTACCAGAAGGACCTGCTCCCCACGACGTATTGGCCCCTGCAGAACCCGCCGCTCCTGCCGATGTCCTTTCACCATGGGGACCTCGCATATGTATCTGCATCGGTGGGACTGCATCGGAACGGCGACAAGTCAGAGCACGGACGACCGAGCGCATCGTGTTGCACAGCCGGTCGAACGTGATCGTCTGCTCCTGCTGCGTGAGAGGGATGCCAGCCTGTAGGCGCTGCCACAGTAGGTCCAGCTCCGTGTGGACCTGCCTAGCATCATCCGCCTGTTCAGCAGGACATGCGTGGTTAGTTGCGCGTGGTACCTACCGTTGAAAATAGTATGAAAACCATTGACTCACCGCGCGGAAGTAGTCCTGGTCGCGGTGTGTCGGGTATGCGTCTCGCACCCCCGCAACGTGCGCCTGTGGAGCCTCGGGAGTGTATGTCACCCGTAGTCTGGTACGGGCCTGGTACCAGGAAAGGTACTGCTCGTACCTGGCGGCTGTGTAGGGGTGCAGCTCCGTGATGACGTCCTCCGTGGCTATGAGCCAGTCATTGATGTAGTCGACGACGGTGGGTCTCCACAGCCTACCAGCGGCCTGGCCACGCCGATTTAACCTGCAGAGCACAACCGGTGACACAATGCATAACAATATGGAATATTCATTTACACATATACCTGTGAACGTGTTGCGGTACGCCCCTGCGTTGTTGATGGCCGAAGGTCTGTCGCATACCGAACTGCCGCATCACACTCTGCGGGCAGTGCGGCTCGACAGAAATGTCGAACATCATCGGCGTCATTGTCAGCCAGTACGCCTGGTCCCTGGTGCAGAGGGATGACAGCCCGTGCGGTGCACGCGCGTGCCTCGCCTCGGCGCTGTACGGCTCCCAGACAACGTCGTCGTCCGTGATCCTGTCAAACTCCATGACGAAGTCTGGGTACGACTTCTGCACCTGCACGTGAGCGTACCGACGCTACAAACAGGAAAAGAGTTCTCGTTAGTCCAAGTAACATAAAAAACCGAGATGGTTCTAACACCGAACATACCTCACGGCGACACCACACCGTCCCCATCGTCGGATAGTCCTCCAGTGGGACACCCACGTACAGGCTCGCCTCGTACGGACTGTGGTCCACAACGGGGCGGCCGATCGCGAACCGCTTTACCGCCCAGAGCTGTAGGAGGAGTGGACAACCCGTGAAGACCGCTTCTGGCTCGGTCTTCCTGCAGTCGTCGCACAGACCCCTGTACGTGGCGGCAAGGACTGCCGATCCCCAACTGTATTGGGGAACAGCACCGTTCTCGGCGTTGGCTATCTCCCTCACGTAAGGGATCAAGCCCTTATCGACTGCGTGGCCATGCGAGTTGGTGAACATCACTCACCCAAACACCCACAACAGGTACGCCTCCAGGCTCCTCTGCAGTGAGTATGCGTCGGCCTCCGGGTCTAGCTGATCAGACTGCGGTAACATATAAGGAAGTTGACACTGTAATTCTAGTACGGACTGAAGGACGAACATAAAACAACAAGAAAGCATTCTTACCATGTAGCTCAATACCCAAGCCTGAGGGGGGCCCACATGCGTGTACGGGGAGATGTCGCCGACGAGGGGAAGCCCCGGAGCACGGTGAACCGGGGTGAACCGCTGCAGGATCTCCTCTCGCCACGCCTGGAGCCCGTCAACTGGGCCCACCGCATCGCCGGCTAGAGGCAGCCCAAGGAGGAAGCTGACGTCCTGCAGCGTGGGGGCCATCTCACCGCATGGGAGGTGGAAGGTGTGCGTCTCCGGTCTCCACTGGTCCACAAGAGCTGTGATCAGCGACCGGTCGATACCCCACTTCTTCGTCGGGTCATTCGGCTCCACTGCGGCTGCTACTAGCCTACACAGCGGCAGAAGGCCTGCCTCCCGCAACCTGACAATCAAAACAAAGCAAGTTAGTAAGTTGACATATACAGATTCACAGTACAACGTTCGTACGTACCTACTCGTGAACCTGTCGTCCACGGGAAGTAGTCGCCTAGAAGGTCGAGGACGTAAGGTACCGAGCTCGAGGTTCTGCACCACCGAGAGAAACGACCGATGGGACTGATTGGTGACGTGATCCAGCAGCTCAGGCGTCTGGTAGTCCATACCTGCAAGGAAAAAGAAGCAGAACGGATTAGCTCAATTAAACATAGTGCATTACACTCAGAAAATTAACAGACAGCAATGTACCTTTAAAAGACCCACACTAAAACGAAACTCAGATAGCAGTACATGCATATTGGTACACATTACAGGGAGATTACATCAGCAACCAGCGGCTATACTAGACAACATAACCCGAAGGTGCACTAGGACGCCTGCGATGACGCTGCCGATCAGTGGTGCCTTCCCCAGTTGGCCGCCTTCCGACGGCGCCTGATCCTTCCATAGGAACTTCCGCTGCACTTGGGGCCTCGGCGTCTTTCGTGCACTTCTTGTATGTATGTCCCTCCTCTCCACACCTACTGCAACGTTGAGCGCTAACGCCGACCTCGGATTCGTCCATATCATTGCGTATCCTCCGTGTCTGACGTCGGCCTGCCTTGTTCCTTGCCTTCGTCGGGTCAGGGATGTAATAAACTGGACTTGTGTCTTCAGTGAAAGTGCCGACGATGCCGAAACCAAAGATCTCGGTACTCCATGTATGCATGATTGCTTCCTTTTTAAAGTACGGAGACACATATTGACGTTCATCAATACCGCACTCCCCGTAAGCGGCAATGACATGAGAACAGGGCTTGTGGTACAAGCTTGGTTTCCGGCAGGAGCACGTGCATGTCACATCTTCCTTTAGGACACACTCTTGTATAGGTTTCCTTGCGAATATGCCACGCCTGGACCTGTCGGCACACAATATCTCAAATCTACGCTCTCGTGTGCCCTGCACTCGGATTCGGTGCTCTCTTGCCTTCTTGCATTTCTCCTCAAGGTACTTTGTCATTTTTGGTGCCGAACCAAAGGTTTCCATCGGCCATAGATGGGCCATTTTGTCCGCACATGTCGTGAAAGTACGTCTGTGTTTTATGTAGGATGAACTCCACGATGGCAACAAGGGGGAGTTGCCTCACACCACGCATGTCCCAGTTATAGACCTCTGCAAGGTTCGTGGTCATTATGCCGTACCTTGCTCCACCTTCATCGTACAGCAATGCCCATTTCTCCTTCGGCTCGTGCTCGATCCACTGCGAAAATCTGCTAACCGAGGAACCGGGCCTCCTTCTGAATATACCGTCATCGGTGGGAAGTGCACCTAGAGCTTCAGGGCCGTCAACACCTCTAGCTGGGGGTCTTGCAGAACTCTCGCGTCTATGTTTGGCTGTCAGCTCATCAAGTCTCCTCCACAGCTCATTGAACTTCTTCTGTTGATTCTGGACGCACAAACGTTTGAACATGGCCATCAGCTCCTTGTTTCTGAACTGCTTATAAAAGTTTGCGCCCATATGACGCATGCACCATCTGTTCTTTACATCTTCCCACACCGGAGGGTATCCCTTGTCTGCGCAGCCGTTTCGCAGCTCCTCAATTGCACGCAGCATCCCTGGATGACGGTCATGTATGAGACATACATCTGGCCTCATCCCCACCACTTTTTCCTTAACCAGCTTCAGAAACCAGTACCAACTCTCTGTGTTCTCGCCCTCGATGAAGGCAAAGGCCACGGCAACACTTGGTTGTTCCCGTCTACTCCGATTGCCGTCAACATTTGCCCTCTGTATTTTCCAGTTAGGAACGTGCCGTCGATGCAGAGAATGGGCCTGCAATGAAGAAATGCAAACATGCACGCCTGCAGAGAGAGGAAGGCCCGCTGAAGGACGCTCTGCCCAGGATTTGCTAACGATGGAAAACTTTTGATTTCGGAGTAGCTGCCAGGATTCCTCGCACAGATGGTTTGCAGTAGACGAGGCAAAATTATTGTACGAAGCTTCAAAACTGCCGAATCTCATTTCAATTATCTTCTGTTTGGCCCTTCATGCCTTGGCATATGTAATGGTGTACTTGTACTTCTCCTCGATGCGCCTGATAATTGACTTGGGCTCGAACCGGAGGTTCTCCACAACAGCATAATACAGCTCTGAAGCGATGAATGCAGATGATATGTTCCTGTGGTACTTCTGAACACCCGGAAGATGGCAGTTGTGCTCCGTCACGATTGACACGGACCAACAGTCGTCATATTTCTTCCTGGATGCGTACATCCTCCATGGACATCCATCGCTTGAACTTGCACATTTCACTTTGTACACTGATCTGGTGGACTTTGATACCCAGAACTCCCTCCCAAGTGACACGGCCCACATCTTCACAGCCTCTGTCAACTGTGCTTTTTCGGCGTATCTAGCGCCTTGCACCACTTTATTCTACCGATACTCCCATGCGACGGTGTGCCCCTCTGAGACAAAGAGTCCGGAGAAGTCCTCGTTGTCCCATTCTGCCGGGTATACATCGTCCTCCGAAGAATCATTATCCTCCATATGCTCAGGTTCTGAGTCTTCAATTTCCATCTCCTGTACTAGACCTGGGTGTCTCTCCCCTTCATCTGCAAATCCCCCCGGTCCCATGTCTTCTTGGCCTCCTTCCTCTTCGGCACCCTCATCTTCTGTCTCATTTTGGTCCCCTGTTTCATCGGGCCCTTCCGCTGTATTCGGACCAACCTGATCAATGCTGACCACGTCATGCACTACCACTAGGATGCTCGGTGACCATCCTCGCTGCAGTGCACTCTCCACAAAAAATACCCAGCTGGCCGTCGAATCTACTGGTATCAATTCCCACCAAAAACCTTCCACAGCCCAGCTAACTAGTGCGTACACCGTAATTGCATTTACTTGAGGATCTACTCCGAATCCCCTTATTAACCAATTGTAAATTCCAGGAAAACTTCTCTCAGCTGGAGCTATAATTCCCTTTTGTGCTACGTTGAACTCCGATAAATCTACCCCATATTGTCCTTCTCTGACATTTCCTTCACCGTGGTATATCGCGAATACAACTCTATTTACCATTTCTGTTCAAAAAAAAGATTTTATTAATCTGTACTAATCAATATTCGTTCCATAAAAAGGCTATACGTATGAGTCAAACCATTACCGTTTCTATATTTTACATACTAACCCAGCGGCGCTAATAAAGTTATACGCTAGGTTTATCTAACGTGTTAAAATAACGTTTACCAACGATGGCCATGGCGGAGCATATTTATTTCTAAAATATCTACAATTTACTACCTGTCCGCTATGTTCTTTTAGTACGGTCAAATAAATTTAACACTAACGATGGTTATGCCAAACCGCTAATATTTTCATACTATGTCAGGTATTACACTACGCGTCTAGTACTAATTAACACTTATCTAAAAAATTGACTACATAACAGAGGGAGAGCAAAAAAAATACCTGGATTCGGCTGAAAAATCTGCGAGGGCTTCGCCGCTGTACTGCTCCTCCTTTCCCTCAGCTCTATTGGACGAACGCTAGAGGCGGAAGGAAGAAATGACGCGCCGGCGAGTGCGTGAATGGATTTTATACGGGAAGGCTAAAAACCGCCGTGGGACGGCAGCGAATACAATTTGCAATTGCATTCGCCGCCGTCCCCCACCGCGCCTGACGGGGATGCCATTCGCCGCCCTGGGCTACGGTGGTTTTTAAATAACGCCGTGGCCCATGGCGGCAAGAGGCTATTTCTGCAATTGACCCAAATCAAAAATTAGTTTTATAAATTAAAAAAATTAAATTAGTAACAGTAAAAATTCCCCCCTTTCGTCTTCGCCTTCATGGCTTCATATATCCATCCACGCAACCCGACCCAGCTGGCTGACAAAACCCTAAAACCGCCTCGCTCGTTTCCCCTCTCTCGCCGGCGGCGGCTAAAAGCACCTCGGCGGCGGCTGCGGCGGGTGGTGGTGGTGGCCATGGCGGAGCCGAAGGGGTTGTCGGGAGAGCCACGACCTGACGCGGATCGAGCGCATCGGCGCACACTCCCACATCCGGGGCCTGGGCCTGGACTCCACGCTGGAGGCCCGCGACTCCTCGGAGGGGATGGTCGGGCAGCTCCCCGCGCGCCGCGCCACTGGGTTCATCCTGCAGCTCATCCGCCAGGGGAAAATCGCCGGCCGCGCCGTGCTCCTCGCTGGGCAGCCTGGCACCGGAAGACCGCCCTCGCCATGGGCATCGCTAAGTCCCTCGGCGCCGAGACGCCCTTCGCCTCCGTCGCCGCGTCCGAGCTCTTCTCCCTTGACCTCTCCAAGACCGAGGCGCTCACCCAGGCCTTCCGCCGTGCTATTGGTGTCCGCATTAAGGAGGAGGCGGAGATAATCGAGGGTGAGGTCGTTGAAATCTCAATCGACCGCCCCGTCTCCGCGGCGGCTGCCGGTGGCAGCTCAGTGCCTTCCGGTGTTGCCGCGGCTGGGAAGGCTGGGCGGCTCACGCTAAAGACGACGGACATGGAGACGGTGTATGAGCTTGGCGGCAAGATGATTGAGGCCCTGGGGTAGGAGAAGGTGCAGAGTGGGGATGTGATTGCGCTTGACAAGACCCTCCGGGAAGGTGACCAAGCTTGGCTGCTCAATTGGGAGGTGACGGGACTACGATGTTGTTGGCCCTCACACCAAGTTTGTTAAGTGCCCTGAGGGCGAGCTCCAGAAGCGCAAGGAGGTCGTGCATTGCATCACCTCACATGAAATTGATGTCATCAATAGCCGGTAACTTCACACTCCCTCCCCAAAAATTCGTCCATAACTAGAGTAGATACACATACAATGATTCAATGAAGCAATATTTCATACCTCGACAACTCTGACAAAGGAATCTACATTGAACCATTATGACATATTAGAGAACTAGAGGTTAAAGGCTGCTTGTTATCACATCTTACTGCAATGAATAAACAGATACAAGTGAAATATCCACCTTAAGTATTTCAAATTCTATCAGCTTTGGTATTTCACATTGACTTCCAGCTACCCTGGACATGTGCTGTGTGCATGCTTGTATGTTCCTTACTAAGGTGGTAGCTTAGCCACCAAAGTTTCTTTTTCAGTCTTGAAAAATCTGCTCTAACGTTTGCAAGAACTTACTATCTAAATAAAGGATTACTTGTTGTACCAAAATCCAAATTAAGGACTACTCCCTCCGTTCCAAAATATAAGCATTTATATGTTGTTTAGCAGAGATGAAGGTTTAGAGGAAAAGACTATGGTGCCTCTCAGCCCCTCAAGAAATGAGATGTGGTTGGCTGTGGATGGATGGTTGGGGGATGGGGAGAAATTTGAATGAGAGGTGATTGATGGGACAAGTAGTACTCGAGAGATACTTATCTTATGTATAAATTTTGAATCCTGGAAATGCTTATATTTGGGAATGGAGGGAGTACCTTATAGTCTTATATTTTGCTTTCGAGCCTGAATGGAAAATAATTTGTTATGTGTATGTGCAGTGATGAGAATTGTATAATAAATTTGAAGTTAGTTAATCCTGTGTAGCTGCCTTCACTGAATATGCTCTTTGTATGGGACTGGGAGTCCCTGCATTATACCGTAGGAACCCCCATCCCATTCTTTGCCCCACCCTAATCCTATTGAACGATGCTGGAACTAGAACAAAGGGGTGAGTGTTCCTGCATTAGCAAAACTGGCCGAACCGTAGCTAGCCGTAGTGTTCCAGCGACTGTGTTGCACCTAGTCATCTCATTCATTCACCTGTAGACATGTAAAAGGTGGGTTGACAAAAATCAGTTAAACTGGATTTGGACACCCCTATCTGGATCACGTTCTCCCTACTAAGCAACACATTCACACAGTTAGCCAAATACCTACGAAGAAAAGATGGTATACTTGGATGGCATATATGATCTTGTTGGGCTTGGAGCTGAAATACAATTCAGCCGCTCAAATTGGATCTAAATTTTCTTTTGGCCCATAGAGAAATAACAATAGAGATAGAGAGCAACCTCCTGAAACTCTTGCGGAAGAAAGGACTCCTGCATGATGTTGCTTGAGAACTCTCATGTGAAAAGCATAGCCGGATGAAAATTAGTCAAGCCTATTATGTGCGCATAAATGAACCATGTTCCAAGACAAGGTACATGAATATGCTTCAACTAGTTTGGCATCATGTACTGATCGTGATTGTGATGTGCTCTCTCTCTCTCGTGCTAAGTGTCTTCTCAACCAAACAACTATCTGATGTGTTTTAAATAGTTCTCACTCCTTCCCAAAATATAACAACTTCTAGAGTTTAAATTTGTCCCAAATATAACAACCTAATACTTGTTAAAGGTGACATTTATCGCTAAACTACCTATACTACCCCTTGTCTTCATTATCATCTAACCAGTCCAGGCCCACACCCTACCCATCTTGAGGAGACAAACAAGTCTTTTTTACCCTTTCTCCTTAATACAGTGCTAAGAGCTAAAACTTGCTATACTTTGGGGCGGAGGGAGTACTATTCTTTGGTTGAAATCTTTTTGAATATTTCATTTTTTAATCACCAAAATCTTCCTTATAACTGCATGGTAGTTTTATTTGTCATTAGACGAAGATTATTGGCTTTCAGATGTGATTTTCTATCTACTGTAAAAATTTAAGTGATCCTATCTTTGCACATACTCATTTTTTTTCTTTTGTTATTGCTTTCCAGGACACAGGGTTTTCTTGCACTTTTCACTGGTGACACTGGTGAAATTCGTGCAGAGGTTCAGGAGCAGATTGATACGAAAGTTGCTGAGTGGATAGAGGAAGGGAAGTCTGAGATTGTACCTGGAGTTCTGTTTATCGATGAAGTGCACATGCTAGATATGCTTCTCTTCCTAAACCGTGCATTGGAAAATGACATGGCTCCAATCCTAGTCATTGCAACCAACTGAGGGATAACATCCATACGTGGGACAAACTACCAATCACCACATGGGATACCACCTGATTTCCTTGATCAGCCCTTAATCATCACGACACAGCCTTGCACAGAGGATGATAATATCCGCAAGATCCTAGACATCAGGTGCGAAGAAGAAGATGTTGAAATGTCTGCAGATGCCAAGGTTTTGCTCACAAAGATTTAGAGTGGAGAGCTCCCTGAGGTAGGCAATCCACCTGATCACTTCAGCCGCAGTAGCTTGCCAGAAACGCAAGAGTAAGGCCATGTTTGGCACGGCTCTAGATCCTAGATTCAAGATCCACACTGGATTTGGAGTTTGTATGTTAAATTAGAGTGGTTTAAAATTTATATTTCATCTACTACCTCCGTTTTAAAATATAGCAACTTAGTACTGGATGTGACACAACCAAATACTACGAATCTGGACAAGGAGCCTATCCAGATTCGTAGTATAGTTTGTGTGTTTGTGTCACACACAATGCTAGGTTACTATATTTTGGAATGGAGGTAGTAAAATAGAAACAAAATGATTCATCTAAATATTATCAACATAGTAACCTATCTAGATCCACGAATTTCTTAAACTAGAAATAACCAACTCCACACGAAACCTTGGATTTAGAGCTGAGCCAAACAGGGCCTAAGATTGTGGAGATGGGGATATAAGCAGGGTCTACCAGTTCTTCCTGGATGTCAAGAGATAGACGCAATACCCGATGGAGTATCAGAGTCAATATATGTTCAATGAAGTGCCAGGGCAATACCCGATGGAGTATCAGAGTCGATACATGTTCATCTTGATTTGGAGCAGTGGTTCGCAAAAATCTTTGTTGCACTAGTCTACATTATGTGTGCTGAGGTGCTGACCATGTGTTCTGCTAATACTAACTCATGAGCGATTGTGTAATCAGTTCAAAAGGTCAGCAAGGGTAAGCACTAAACAATGCTGTTCTTTAGCTAAAAAGATTACTCTGTGCCAGACAAACTGCAGTTTGGCTACGTTTGTTACGAGTCACAACAGGTATGCCAGGTGTCCGTGCGAACGGGCAGCCGCAGCCGCGTGTCGACTGTGATCTTATAGCTGTACACTGTACTGATGTTTCGTACAGACGATACTTACTTCTTCGACTGTTATAAGACTTACCTCGTCTCAAAATATAATAAACTATTATATGATTTAATATAATCTTAGTCTATTACTAAGACTTAGTTTAAAGTGAGTCATTAGCGTGTATAATTAATTAAGTATTAGCTATTGTAACTTAAAAAATAGATTAATATGTTTTTTAAAGCAATTTTTAGATAGAAATTTTTTTAAAAAATATATCGTTTAGCAGTTCGGAAAACGTATTTACGAAAAATAAGAAGGGTTTTTATTTCTAACCTATAAATTTAAACGATCATAACTTACTATATTTTAAGACATATATTTTAGGACAGATAGATATATTTTAGATAACCTACTGTATTTAAGAATAAATAGATATATTTTACAACGAAACGAGTAGTACGCATGTGAATAAAAAGAACTCACAACCAAACCAAACACTCGAACCGGACGAGTTTTCTGGAGAGGGGAACACGTCTGCGCCTCTGCGATTTCTTTTATCCTCTTAACACTCTCTAACATTTTCCTTGTTGACACGGTGCAGCCGTGCAACCCCACGGCAACACAACACACGCGCCAGGTTGATCACCGTGATCCTGCGGGGTGCAACGGCCGGCCGGGTCGGGGTCCCCGTCCCCAACTCGCCTTTCCCCCGTGCGGCCCCGCGAGGCGGAGGAGGTGGAGGTGAGGTCCCGGGACTTGGGCCGCGCACAGAAACCGCCTCCCTCACACGCCTCATCATCCTCTCTCCTCGACTCCTCCCCCACTCCCACTCCCAACGCTGCTCCCCTCGCCGTCGCCGCTGCCCTCCTCGATCGACCACTCTCCGCCGCGTCCATGGAGTCCGATCAATCCAACTCCGCCGGCGCAGGTGCTTGTTCGCTGCTTTCCCCCGCTCGTATCGCCCGATCGAACTGGATTGCCGTCCGGAACTGCCCGATCGCCCACACAGGGGTCGAATTAGATCCTCCCGAACCGGCCTTTACCCATTTTTCGCTTGAGCTCCTGTGCGTTGTGGGCTGATGCTGGGCGGTAGTGTTGCTCTCTCGCGGTCGGGTTGTGCGTGGGGCAGGCGGGGTATAGGCGCGGCTTGTGTCGTGGGCGAGGTCTGGCTGGTGCTGGATTGTACTGCCGTCCGGAGCTCTGGTTGAGTTCGCGTTGTGCTGTTCTCGGGGCCAATGTGGCGAGTCTGCTAACCATTTGCTTATAGTAGGTTAATCGGTCATCGGTGGTATAGGTGATTGTCATTTGGCAATCGATTGCATAGATTTCTGAGATTTTATTCAGTGGCGCCAAGCTGTAAAGTAAGCACAACTTTGATGGAGATGCTCAAGCTCTCTCAGGGATCATGGGATAGAATTGGTTGAGCCCGCTACTAATTTCAGTTCTGAGCTAATGAGAGAGAATTCTCATGTAGTTTTTGCAATGTGACTGCGTCTGTCTGGAAGCCAAATCCACATGCACGGGGTGATGGATCAGGTGCGGGAAAGTGCATAACCAGACAATTGCAAAGTTGCAAAATAAGAAGTCAGGAGAAACACCCAGGGGTCTTCCGGCTAGCACCACAAGATGGTGGGCTAGCCGGCCCGGGTTCAAAGCCTCACTCCTCCTTAATAAATTTCGATATAAGAGCCCTTCCTCTTATATCTAGCGTTTTTTTTTCAAAATAAGAAGTCAGTCAACTAGAAGAATCATGACTGTTTGTGAATCCATGGCATCATATGGCTTGTGTGGAAAAAGCCCATTACATCTTAGAATTGCTGGTTGATAGCAATTAATATATATAGATTTCTTGTCTCCAGAGAGATATTTTTATGGATATCTGAGATTTTGAGTTTTTGACTGACATACATCAGAGTAAAGGATCTTTAGAGCTTAAGTTCCAGTTATGTGACTTAAATCTTTTTCCTTCCTCTGATCACAGGAGGTAAGACACAGCACAGTTCTGTACCACCCGTGGAAGGTGTAGCTGGAGGAGGGACTAGTTATGGATGGGTGGATGGAGGCTTACAGGGGTCGAGTTTAGGTAATGGTGCAATTGATCCTACAAAGGTACACTCAGCAGATCTTTTGCATGTCTGGTCTATGCCCAGCACAGCAAATGTTAGCCAACAAGAAGCACCCCGACCTCTGGAACATGTAAGTTATACTTAAATTTATGAGCACCGCTAGAAGGGGAAGAACTCTCTTTCTTTGACACTTCAGTATGCAGAATGTTTTAGGGCCATGCCACTTCTCTGTTGCTTCAGATATGCAGTTTTTTTGTGTTTACTGTTATAGGCTGTTGTATGCATGATTTTATCATATCGATCACAGCTCATTCCAAATATATTTAAAAGTTTCTTTCGTTTAGGTTAACCTTTTGGCAGCAAGAAATGAAAGGGAAAGCTTTCAAATTGCTTTACGTCCAAAGGTTTCATGGGCCACTTCAGGTATTGCTGGATCTGTGCAGGTTCAGTGCACTGATCTTTGCTCTTCCGCTGGAGACAGGTTTGTTTGTTTAAATTTTGAGTTCATTCTTTGAGCGATATCTTCATTTGTACAATTCTACATTGGATGATTATAAGAGTGCTGTACCAGGTTAGTGGTTGGTCAATCTATAACCTTGCGACGTGTGGTGCCTATGTTAGGTGTACCAGATGCTCTTGTGCCAATTGATCCACTGAATTCGCAAATAAACCTTCTTCCAGGGTATTGCCTCTGATTTAAACAACCATTATTCACTCACATCAACATTTTCTATCTTTCATAATTGCTAATTTACTTTTGTTTGTGCAGAGAGACAAGTGCAATATGGGTCTCACTAAATGTTCCTTGTGGACAACAGCCTGGTCTATATGAGGGTGAAATATTTATTACTGCTGTGAGGGCAGAAGCAGAGTAAGCTTGACTATGTGCTTGTGTGCTTTAAGTTGGTTCAGTGCCTCTATCACAAGTGATAGTTTAATCTGATCATTACTGTTTGGGCATGAATAGAACATCAGATTCTATTCTGGCACCAGTGTTCATATTGCATACTTTGTGTGTGGTTGGTATAATAGAGTACACATGAAGTATTTGAAGTAAAATGCACTACCATATAAAGAGTTAAAGATCAATGTTTTCTATGCACGTTTCCCATGAATAAATGTAATAATAGGAGGCTTTGTATGAATATTTCCTACTGTGTCTATAAAATCTGAGACTCTTTTATTTGCCCAAATCATTGAACTTTCTGTGTTACTGTATATCATAGAGCTGCTGAATTCGGAGTCTAGTGTGACCAACCTAGTGTAATCTTCTTATACCTTCAAACAGTTTACATAATTTAGAAGGGTTTCGGGTTATGAAACAATCATTTTATTTTAGACAATAAGTTTTAGCTCATCCTGAGACAAGACAGCTTAAGTTACAAATGTGGATATTCAGGATGCCTGTCCAGTGTCCACTCTGATGCTTGCAGGTGGCCACAAGCCCACAACCGTCCATGTGGCATTTTTCTTTTATTTCTAGCCATATGTGCATCTCTGTTTGACTGCCATTCGTCTTTAACTATCGTGGCAGGTCCAGAGGAGAATCCTTGACAAAATCTGAGAGGTACCAGCTTTATAGAAAATTAAGAAGTTGCATTGACATCGCTGAACCCAGAGACTACTCATCATCAGAGGAAATGGTATTTTTCTCTGTTGTTATGTTTTCAGGGACATGCCATGTTATATCAATATTCCTTTCTAATAGTTCTCTTACAACTTTTAGGTACAAAGACTTACATCTGCTTCAACCACACTGAGGAGGATGTTAGCTCTTCCATCATTCCAGGACTGCCAGGACAATAATGGATTAGGAGACATGATGGATGAAGATATTATGAACAATGTGGCAGTTCGTTTGAAGTTAAGGCTTACTGTTTGGGATTTTACTCTCCCATTGACACCTTCTTTACCTGCTGTTTTCGGCGTATCCTGGCAATATTCTCTTTCACTCTGTTATGTTCTGATAATTTAAGATATAATAAGGATTCCATATGCTTGTTTCTGATGTGGAGCACATACTTTGTAGACCTACAGTTGAGAATTTATGACTAAATTGTCTATGCTGGTCTTGCCTTGCAGTAACCATGAATTTGCATTTTTCACTCTACTTGTATGGATTTGTTCTCCTTTGACTATACTCAGATATCTGAAACTGTGATTGAAGATCGGTTTTGTTTGGAGCATGGCACCAAAGGTTGGTACGATGCACTCGATCATCACTTCAGGTGGCTCCTCCAATACAGAATCAGTCCATTTTTCTGCAGATGGGGAGATAGCATGCGCATTCTAGCATACACATGCCCTTGGCCTGGTAACACTTTATTTTTATTTGTAAAAGAATGTGCTGCTATGGAAGTGTGATTTTTTTCTTACTTGCTTATATTATTTTAGCTGATCATCCAAAGGCAAACGAATATTACTCTGATCCAAGACTAGCAGCATACGCTGTACCGTATGCACCTATCCTATCAAGGTATTGCTCAAATTTCTGCCAAGTTTTGTACCAATTTGCTATATATGTTTGTAAAAAATAATTTGGCTCCTTTGATTTACAACAGCACTGATGCTGCGAAAAATTCCTTGCGAAGAGAGGTTGAGATCTTGAAATCAGAGCCTCATTGGTCGAAATCTTACTTCTATTTGTGGGATGAGGTGTGTCATTGCTCAGTTACATGGCTCTACTGCAAGTTTTTCCATGGTTGTAGTGTGCCTTATGATGCCATATAAATTTTTAGGTTTCATTATGGCCTGCCTAGCTCTATGCGGTTGGACCTACATTGGGGCTATGAATAATAATAACAAAGTCTTATCACCAGGTTTAACTAGACATATATATTGAATAGAAAAAGGATGGTTAATTCTTGCTAATGTTTAGATTTTTTTTGTCTTAACCGGATGAGGGCAACTTCTGCTGTTACATAATGCTGCCTGATGTGACATATCAAGAACAACAAATTGGTAGATCAAACATCTCATCTTACCAACATCTACATGCAATGCTATATCATATATGAAAATATCCACTGTTTTCTTATATCATAAACACACACATGAAATTGGCAATCTGTTATGCGGGGGAGACAGTACCAATGTTGCCACCTGAGCTCCAACCTCCTCAAAGTTTGCTGTACACCTTGCGCAATGCTGGTACTGTCTCCACTCTCCCCCACATAACACAATGCAACAAGTATAACTGCATACGTAACATGCAAGAATTTTGTAGATACATGTAATAGTGAGCATGGTAATGATGAGACCAACCATTGTATACACTGTTCAATAAGGTAAGACTTCAACCTGAAATAGCCAAAATAGCCACTTGTGTGCTCCCTACAACATATAGGGATGGGTGCGGACCAACCTGCAGGTTCTCTTTGGCCCACTACAGTTCAAAAGTGAAATTTAGTTGAACTAGAGTGGGCCAAGGAGTACCTGCGGGCCAGCCCGTGCCCACTCCTACTACAATATCATGATTCTTGAGGAAACTTCACTAGTTGGAGTCTGTAGTTATGCATTTACTTATGTATATGTATCTATTTCATCATTTCATGGTTTGCAGTAGATATGTTTCCCTTGCATCTGGTGCTATGCCTTTTCTCTGTCCTTAATTTCCAGACTGATTAGGCCTGAGATGGCAGTAAACAACATCGATTCATATATATGGTCCTGTTCATTTCAGTATTAAAGAAGAGCTACCTTATGATCATCTAACAGTTGTTTTTACTTTTTTCAGCCATTGAATACGGAACAGTATGATGTAATCCGCAGCATCTCTAATGAGCTACGTACATATGCATCTGACGTGCGTATTTTGACAACCTATTACTGTGGTGAGTAATCTCCCTTAGTGACAACACTGCGTGTAAAAAAAATGCTTCCATACTTGAATATGTAATGATCATATATTTAGATTGATAATAGGTGTCCCATAAAATATCTTCCTTTATTGTTTAGCCATCTGTTACGGTGCTTTTCATATCTTCTATAGAATGACCATATGATACCTGCTTATGCTGCCAAAATCTTCTATCACCCTATGGTCCTAGGTTTTCTTGAAGTCAAGATAACATTTATATACCTGTGGAAGCTGATTACACTTGGCAAGTCTTGAGTTTCTTTTAAGCATAAATCTTTTTTGTTAATGCAAATCGCTCATGTAGGTCCAAGTGGTTCTGAACTGGCTCCTTCTACATTTGAAGCCTTTGTGAAAGTTCCAAATGTCCTGCGCCCACACACACAGATATTTTGCACAAGGTTTGCACTCATGCTGCTATTTCTTATTTGTTCTAAACTGCTAAAACAGAATTGTGTGGGCATGGTGTTCATATCCCTAGGTTACAACATGTACGCATGTTTCACACCGACATAGCTTACAACAGCATATATCTATACTAGGAATGGGAGTGGGCTAATCTATGGATACCCATTGACCCACATTAGTTTAACTAAAAATGCTCCTTTTCACTAGCAAGGAAGAAAAATTGTGTTGTTAGTTGAATTAATGGGTCAATGGGTACCCATTCATAGACTCACTCCAATACATGCTCTATACGGATGCTAAAATGATGGACTTGTATGTAATGCTTGGTTGTACACAGAAAATACACAAGGTTCAGAAATTTTAGTGTTACTTTGTTGTCTATATCTTGTAATTATCTTGTCATACAAATTCAGAGCCTAGATTATGTATCAAATGCACAAGGTTTAGAAATTAGTGCTAGTTTATAACAAAGACAAGACACATACAATTATCAATGCCAGTCTGAGAGAATTTTTGTCCATTCTCACAAGGCACTGACATTGTGATGACACGGCATTGGCAATTTGATGGAACTCACAACTCTGATACATGTTGGAAATGTTTGGCAACTATGTGGATATTGGATATGCGACATGGAGGCTAGTAGAAGTATTGGTGGCTTGGTGCATAAAATCAATGTCATTCATTGTTCAGTATCGGATCTAGTATTTCCAATTGATCTAGTGTTCTCTTATAACAGTGAATGGGTTCTTGGCACAAGAGAGGACTTAGTGAAGGATATTGTTGCTGAACTACGACCTGATCTTGGTGAAGTAAGAGCAAATTATGTTCTTTTATATAATGTTGACTGATATTCGTTCTCATTCTACAGCATCTGTACTTGCATTGACTTTGTGCTTTAAGTTGTAGTGTGGATGTTCCGATGCTTAAAAGAGCTCATGACTTAGAGCATTTATTTTCTGATTAATGCTGATTTGTTATCTGTTGGTATTTTGGTCTAAAATTAGTATTTATCAGAATAAAAATATAAGTTGGATAACAACATAACAGGTTGTGTAATCTTATGAAATACTGTGTCTGTTTTCCTGTTACTCTCTCCTTTCGTTTTTTGCAAGGTGCAATTTGACTTGACACTATTTTTTAAAACTGAACTTCGATTATTATTTCTGTTAAATATACTATTGTTTGTTAATAACTACACAGAATGGGAAAACCATACAAAATATTTTCAAATACAAATCCAGTGCTACCATTTTCTACATACGTACACCTATACATAATGAGACTAATTGTGGGTAAAAGGTTACAATGTTTGAATCTTGAATAGCACCCATGCCTCCTTTGAAACACAGGATTGCGAAAATGGAGGAATAGAAAAAACACAGGGTTTTGATAGGAATGCAAGTGTAAAACAGAGGATTGCAAAACACAAGAAAAATATTGACCGTTTGATTAGACCGCCGGAAAAACACAGGAATTTGATGAGAGATAAAGACTAAAAGGACGCTTTCATGAGGTTGGAGCTCATGTAAATTTCCTCCAAAACTTGCATGGAATGAGGCATTCCATAGGATTCAATAGTGTCCTTTCCGTTGTTTCAAAGGGCTATGCAGGAAAAAAATCCTATAGGAATGAAATCATCCAAAATTCCTATGATTTTCCTTCAAAAGGGGGCCAAAAATGGGTGGTGGGCTCTCTATGTAAACAGTACTGTTCTCTGGTGTGCCATCCGTTTACTGTTGTACATGCATACAGGCCCATTATAGCTGATGGTTTTCTTAATCTTGATGAAGTAATTACAATTCTATCTAGGAATGGTGGACATATGTGTGTATGGGGCCTTCTGATCCTCAGCCAAACTGGCACCTTGGGATGCGTGGAACACAGCACAGGGCAGTGATGTGGAGAGTGTGGAAGGAGGGTGGAACAGGATTCCTTTATTGGGGTACCAACTGCTACGAGAAGGCTATGATTCCGAGTGCTGAGGTATGATGTGGCGTTGAGAACCATTTGATACAATGAGATATCATTAGTCTATGAAGGACTATTTTGTTCCCTGAATAATAGGATACATTGATAGATTGTCCCCTACAGTCTACAACTATATCCATTCAATCATCTGATTATCATACTTGGTGAGGCTGCAGATTTGTTTCCGACGTGGCCTTCCTCCTGGCGATGGGGTTCTCTTCTATCCTGGTGAAGTGTTTTCTTCGTCACATGAACCAGTAGCATCAACTAGGCTAGAGCGTGTTCTCAGTGGCATGCAGGTGATATTTCTTTTGGAATTCTTTCTTTCTATTACCATGCTAGTATGGGTTTTTTGGATAATGGAAATAAACCCAGCCTCTACATCAAAGATATATCCGGCCACAATGCTAGTATATGATTGTTAAGTTAGAACTATTCAAGTATTTATTCTGAAATAGGCTTCATGGCTGAATCACTTAAGCTTTGTCATTTGAATCCCACTTTTCCTTTGGTTGTACACCATATTAGAAACTGTGAAGCCAATGACATTTGGAATATTGCATGACCAAATGAAACTTCCAGCCTTATACTTGTTGATTTTGGTTGCCAGAGCCAGTGAACCACAGTACTCAGCTGTGGATAGTACAAATCTGAAACCATCCATCAGTAAGCAATTGCTCACGGTTGGACTCTGCTTACAGTTGTTCCTTACTGATGTTCTAACGCAGGACATCGAATACCTGAAGCTTTATTCGTCAAGGTACGGCCGGGAGGAAGGTTTGGCTCTCCTTGAGAAGACAGGCGTGTATCTTGGCCCGGATCGTTATGCCCTTGATCATGGACCGATTGATGTGATGCGTGGTGAGGTATACCGCACTTGCAGGCCTTAGGTCACAGCTCTCAACTTATGGTGTTTCACTGTAGCATCGATGTTGTTGTTGCTGTATATATTATTTCTCATGTAGACATGTACTAAGCCAAGTGGAACTTAGTAGCAAATACTTATTGATGAATCCATCAAAGCCCCGGTTTCACGCTCACTTGTTTCTACGGTACCTATGATGCTGCCAGCGCGTGTGACTGCAGCACACGAAATGTATTTTAGTCGGGTCTCACGGTGTCGATTCTTATTTCAGAAGGGACATTATGGTGCCCTGTCCCTTCAAATCTGGTAGCTTTATCGCCTGATGTGGATGTCACCATGGCTATTTCAGGATCTAGCTATTATATGTTATCCTTAAGGAATTTATCACAGGTTGCCATCCAGAAAAAGGAGGCTGCTTACCGCACAAGTGGAAGGTCGTTGTCATGAATCCCGTAGTAATTCCGAAAGATCTCCGACACCTCCATTGTCCTTACTTATTGCCTTATTCATAACTCAGAAGCTTCAAGAAAAACAACCAATCAGACCTGGCCGACATATGTGGTGCTATTACTACTTGTTAATAGTGATTGGTCTAGTCTTTTCAGGTCAAGAATCACAACAACGTGCTACCTTCGTGTAAACGTTAGTCCAAAATTTTCATCCGATCATCCGAGACACTCCTTTTTCTTTTTTCTAAAAAAATCTGTTACCATTGACCAACTGATAGCGTACTGGACAGCCAACGCGTTGGCTGCAGGTATGCTTGTATATTTCAGGTACAAGTCATTGACCATTAGAAGCTTACCAGCTACTGGAGCAATGACTTCATCAGAATGCAATCTTAGGAGATTACAGTATACGCATCTTTCCATTTCCAATCTCCAGCTGATCTAGGAGATCAGGAGTGAGGGCTTGCGACGGTGGCTGAACGGCCACTCTTTGATAGCCTGATCTCACTGAGCAACGATATATACTCAGGTCAGCAATGGAATCTGAAGTCTAGTCTAGTCTTCACGGGAATTTGGATTTTGGACAGTTGCTGTTGTGATCTGAAGTTTCTGCTGGGAGTTTCAGTCAAGAGTCAGTTACCCTGGTCCAACCAAACTGACGAGGGGTATTTCGGTACATTTTTGTAAACCGTAGCTTTTTCTCTCATCCGTTTCATACACTTTTTGTTTCAAACCACAATCGACTATTGCCGGTGTGTTCTTATATAAGAATAAGTGCCTCATTTTAAAGAGAAACGAGACCAAATTTTATAGTTTATAGTTAATCAGAGAAAACTACGCGAAAACAACAACTACAAAGGCTCACCACGAACTAACATGTACTACCATAGCCGCAAAAGGTTAACCTATACTCATCCGTTTCATACTCAGCTCCTTGCATTTGCACGAATCAGAAAAGATTATGGTTTGATGGTGAATGATATGATTCCGATGAAGCGGAACCAGAGTTGCCAAGCCAAAGTAGCTCTCCTGAATGAGGTACAAGCAGAAGGATTTGGAGATATCCATGCCATGAAATGATTTGGGCATGTGCAAGTGCAGCTCTTCTCTCACTAAACCTGTACTAGTATGATTTATAGGTGCCGGTAGTTCTGGTCAGAATGTTGCTTATGTTTTTCGTTGCCTGAAAATGACTCCAAGGGGCACAATGATCGAATCCACTGAATGATTGACATGCTGCATATGCGCCATTTGTCTCGTTCTGCTTGGAGGTAGCATTTATCCTTCCCCTTTTGTTCCGGAGCTGATTTTTTTAATACACCCCCTGAGCCGAAAAATGCATGTTAAATTAGAGGGAGTTAAGATCTACGCCTACTTTCTTTTTCAATTAATAATACAGCTGCCCGCAATGTACAGTTGCTTTGGTGGCTACTGATGCAACTTTAGTAAGTACTTGCCATGAAATTTTCAGCAATCCAAACGTGCAGATTGGGACTTTTCACCCAATAATTCCCACTGGCTATTGCTATCTTTTTATCCTCGTGGGCTCGTGGCAACTTGGCAATGGCAACACCACCACCAGACGAGGAACAGAAAAGATCTTCGTGAAGAGGACCACGAACAGAACGGGTACGTGACACTGTAGGAGTGTGAGAGCTAGAACCGAGAAAGAACCGACCATCCAACCATGCAACGCAGTACTATGGACCAAGATGGAAATGTGTAACCCTTTTACTGCATCATCATCATCATCATCATCGTTTGATCATTAGAAATGTTTCTCAATTTTGGTACTTACATGTCTAGTTCTAAAAAGCATGCCGGAAAACCTTTGTGTTAGAGGCGGATTGAGCAAGAAAAGAAAAATCAAGGACCACAAAAGTCAAATTAGTAAATGGATTATAATAGTAAGAAAATCCATTATTCTTGCATGTACTATCTGTCCGTCTTTTGTTATCCAGTTTTCCATGACCCCCTAAGTGCATTGCATCTCAGAAGCCTCCTATGTACATACAACGGCTCAATATATCTTAGAAATGTGATCTTTTTGGCTTGACTTTATTCATCAAGGTTCAAATCCTGATGCATATAAATATTACATACATGTGAATTCACTTTAATAAAAACAAATGATGTTACAGATTTACTGTTGACTTTTGTCTCTTTGAGCAAGTGTTAAGACACCCTTGTGAATGTGTGTGTATGGTGTGAGTGCATAGTGGTGTATGCATTGTGTGCGCTTTCCATGTAATAAAAAAATTGTTAAGTCTCTTTATATGACATTTAAAACATGTTGTTGACTTATATACCACGGAGCTAAATTTTCTTGTCCCCATATGCTATATTGCTAGTCCACTATCTATTGTTATTAAAAGAGTTACAAAAGAACATTAGTTCCTTTTCTTCATGTGTACGAATGGCCAAATGGCTATGGTTCCTTTGCCTTAGCTCTCGGCAGTGAGCGCGATAGTGAGCGAGGGCTATGTTCCCCTAAAAATATAATCAATTGTATTATCTCGATGGTAGTCAGACTTGGCTAATGGTGGATAGTTTAGGGGTGACAACCAATGGTGGTGCTCTTGCCGAACTTGGGGAAGATGACCCCTACAGAGGATGAGGAGGGTATGGGATAAATTGGAGAACAAAACTATGGGCAGGTGAGGGTAGTTTGGCCATTTTTAAGAAAAATAAGGAAACTCCTAATTCTAGCGGTAGCTAGGTCATGGTACATAGGAGGACGTATGGGTGTCGAAGGATAGCAAGAAAATTTGGTTGGGTGGCATATAAGAATTTTATGAAAATAATTTTCTCTTTCTATTAGTATTGGCCAACTATTTATGTATCAAGGGCCACGTGAAAATAGTTTCTAACAATTGTGAAAATGGTTTTGGATGGTTCCAGATAGTCTGATAATTTAAAAAAGGGCATGGAAAGACGAAAGTTTGGCAACTTTCAGTACTTCGAGGCAATCCTAAATAAGACTACCAGCATACCAAGGGCCATACAGAAAAAGATTTTTGATGGTTGTAGGGTGCTTTGTCCAGACTTAGGTACCGCTAAGGGCAATCCCAATGGATGGTTTCTATAGGTGATTTCTTAAGGAGAAATAGTGTAATTAACATTCACTTAGACCTAACCCTTCCAATGCAAAGTTTCTATAGTAGTTTCTATGGAGAAAAACAATTAATGACTACTCAGATGTGCTACTAGCAAAGAAAGATCAAGTGTGACAATAAGCTATGTAACCAATCTGTACATTGGCACCATGCACCGCTATTTTTTCAACGAGCAGAACCAAACAAGGTACAGACCAAAACATTAGGTGAATAGGCAGCCAATAGAATACTTCATCATCATAAGATTAAGTGATCAACATTTGATTCACAAGAAATACGTCCTGGTCATCAACAATATTGATTATAGGCACAAATTTGCCCTCGGTATACAAAATTCGGAGCAGAGCATAAAGACCAATCATGCAATTCATAGTCATACTAAGATGCAATTATTAAGTAGCCATCCATCCATCTCCCTTCTTGGCAAAACTTGCTCTAGTGCAACTAAGAAAGGCCATGATGGAGCTGAAAGAAAAAAGAAATGTGTTAGACAAAATCAATTCCCAAAAAAATATAATGTAACATTTATGCATTGCAGTAAAAATGTAACCATATATATAAATATATATATACATACAACAAATTTAGTATATTATGTACCTAATTAATTTGGTTTTCTAAACTTATGCCAAATATGCTCAACTAAGTCTGACTGAAGTTGTTTATAGACGTCACGAGCACGAATATTGGCATTTCTTTCTAGTACTTCTTCCATCTCTGGGTTCTCTCCATGAGAGATTGTAGGTGCTTGGACAGTTGATGTGCTTGCTTCTTCATTCAAATCAAGAGGATTCTGCTCTATATCATTCTCATTCTCTATGATCATGTCGTGAAGGATAATACAAGCTAACATGATATTCTCAAGATCACCTTGCTCATATAGACGTGCAGGTCGACGCAAAATACTAAAGCGAGATTGTAAAATACCAAATGCACATTCAACATCCTTCCTTGCCCCTTCTTGTTTCTCTGCAAACAATTTGTGTTTATCTGATTGTGGGCGGCGTATTGACTTAACAAAAACAGCCCAATCTGGATATATGCCGTCTGCAAGGTAATAGCCATTGTTATATTGCCTTCCATTGACATGGTACTATACTTGAGGAGCTTCCCCTCTCAGTTGCTCGACGAACAAAGATGATTGATTAAGCACGTTGATATTGTTGTTTGATCCAGCAACACCAAAGAAGGCATGCCATATCCAACGATCGTGTGAAGCAACTACCTCTAGAATGATTGTAGGAACACTATGATCACCACGAGTATACTGTCCCTTCCATCCTACAGGATATTTTTCCCAATGCCAGTGCATGCAATCAATACTCCCTAACATGCCAGGGAACCCATGACGCTCACCGATCTGCATCAAGCGCTCAACATCTTCTACAGTGAGGCGTCGCAAATACTTTGCACTAAATACTTCAATCACACCCTTCACAAACATCTTCAAGCACTCCACTGTAGTATTTTCTCCAATCTTTAGATATTCATCAAGATGGTTTGCAGGGCTACCATTTGCCAATTGGCGAATAGCCGCTGTGCATTTTTGAATTGGCGTGAACCCTGGACGGTTTAGAGCATCTAATCTCAAGGTAAAAAATTCAGACCACTGACCTAGGGCCTCAACAATGTGTAGAAAGAGGGGTCTTCTCATCCTAAACCCTCTACGGAAGGTGGCATCATTATAGACAGGATTCGGTGAGAAGTAGTCATCCATTAGCCGTTGATTGGCTTCTTCACGTGGCCTGTCCACATATCTCTTTGGACGACTTGATCTCGTACCTTGAACATGTATAACTTCAACATCATCCTTCAATTCATCAACCAGATGATCAGCAAAATCTTCTAATAGGTCTTGCTCCTGTAGGAAATCATCCATGCCATATAAATCCATTGGATCTATGCTGCACACCTCATCAGCAGTATCAGTATCACTCAGCAAAGGATTTTCAAATGACTGGGACATCATGCGAAGGAAGAAGGGGAAGAATGGCAGAGGGAATAACTTATAAGTGAAAGAATGTGGAGGCCAGAGGAAAGGAGTCTGCGTGTGTGTCTATAAATAGTTATGGCATGACTGTTCAGTACTAGTGTTCACACTAGAATCAGAAAGGTCACAAAGGCATGCAGTGGTCAGTACTGCCTACTAGTTCACATTGGCATGTAAAAAAAATTTATGTTCAGACTAGTTCACATGTCACGAACAAGAACTTACATGTCATATGCACAAGCAGGTACCTCCTCAATATTATAGGACCCTGCAGATCATAAACAAATTAGAGGTCATATACCAAGAAAATTAAAATTGTTTCATACAATTATCTGTATATGTTGATTATAAAATATGCCTCAATCATAATTTGCAAATAAACTTAATCTCATACTCTCCAGTGCTCTATCTCTCTCAGCTAAGGCTTCATCACTAAGATCACTTATACGAACAACAGTAACTCTTTGAAAGTGTCTATCATTTTGCACTTTGTTTGTTCCTATGCAGCTTTATGTGTAAGTTCGGCTGCTTCTAGTTTCTTATCTGCCAAACTATGTTGCACATCTGACATCTTCTCACGGTCTTTCCTTGCCATTGTGCTTGCTTCAATGAATTTGTCTAGTTTTTCATTGATCAAAGAGAAAGCATCCGATGTCTTTCGTTTTCCATTGTGTTCATCTTTGGCCCTCTTATGCCCCATAGGACGTTGTTTTGGATTATCTTCCAAATTCACTACATGAGCTGGGTTATGTGTCGCACTCTTGTCCTTCTCCTTGTTCAATTTTTTCACATATGCAGCCTACTTCCTTTTATGCCGTACTATCCTCCATATATGCTGCAGTAGGAAAGGCTTCTCATCATGTTCAGATGCATACATCTGCAATGCTTGATCCATCATTTGGTCATCGCTCATCCTACTTTGGTACACTCTAGTGGTCCTAACCCAATAGCCATTGAACTCACTGAGTGGTTTCTTGACGCGATCCCAACGGATTTTCAATTGGTTACGGTTCCTTCTACGGTTGCTTGCTGTGTTGCTGTTGTATGCATCATTAACATCTGCCCAATATTTATCAGACTTCCTATCATTTCTGTCGACTGGGTCCAGTGAATTTTGCAACCAAGCACTAACCTTCAATTGGAAAAAGAAACAATATTTCAATAAAGCAGATCAATTTTCTAGAATCAAGGTTGAAATGCATATACAGAAGGGTACCAGCAACTAAGAAAGCTAACTTACCAATCTAACATCTTCTTCATGCGACCAATTCAATCATTTGTTGGTCCTAGTAGGCTCGAGGGTTTCATTATCGTCAATGTCAATTGTGTCTTTCTCTTGTGACTCCATTTGTGCATCAGCAGCATCCATTGCTAAGCCACTTCTAGGTGGTGATGGGTTCCCTCTAATGCTTGTAGCACCAACAAAATGGAAGTTTTCTGGAAGATGACTTGCAGTGGGATAGTTAACAAATGGGTGTGGATGGGGAAACGGAGGACTAGTTGGCGGCCTCTGTAAATAGTTCATAAACCCACCTAGTGGATATGACCTGAAAAAGGAAAAATAAAAATTGACTACAAAGAAACTACATATGTTTGACTACTGCAGATTCAGAAAGAAAAAAATGTGCAAACTCACATATATTTTACATAGTGCAAAGAAACGTGTGTGTATCTGAGTTACAGCAGAAACTACATAGTGTGCGGATCACATATATTTCACACATATAAACTAACACTAGTGCATGTTTAACTAAAAGGCAATAATCGTTGTTTTACTATAAAAGAGAGGTACAGGTTTCCCTATGTTCCGAAACTTGCCCGACTAAATGACAATAATGTTCATGTCAAAAAAAAATCACTACGAGTAAAATATGAACATCACTCAAGCATTTTGATCTGCCTACAATCTGAACATCACTCAAGCATCACGTCATAAAAAAAAATTCAGCAATGAGGCAAACAAAACCATCCGTAGCATACCATTCCGTGCTGCTAGGAGAGGAATCAACCGTGAAGGAGCTGCCAAAAGATGTCGTAGGCCACCATGCAGCAGCGGCAGGAGAACCAATTGGAGCAACGGCGCCTGGACCGGTGGCTGTAGCAGCCGGTCCTGGAGCAGTGGTGCCTCGACCGGCGGCGGGAGCACCAATGGCTGGAGAAGCGGCGGCAGGAGCACCATTGGCCCTCCTGGAACTCGAATTGGACTTCCTCGATCTCTTTTCTTGTTGTACAACTTGCTTACCTGATTGTTCCATCCTTCCACAAGGACTGGGGATGAGGTATTCCTGAAGGAAGAGAGATTGGGGAAGGATTTTGGTGGAGCTAGGTCATGGTGGTGGACCTTGGGTGGTGCCAGGAGATGGGGATTTCTACTGGGAGAGTACAGCATCCGGGAGTAGAGGAGCAGATGGATTTGAAGCGGTTAGTAGTGAAATTTTTGAGGAAATCCCATCCTTCCGAGCGGGTGATTGAAGGGGAATAGCTGCTCTGGGCGGGAGATTGGCGTCGGATGGACTCCTCGGCGCGAGAGCGCGGCAAATTGGGAGCGCGCGGGAGCGCGCCATCCTTTCGCGGGTTTGGGCTGGCGCGCGAGAGGAGCAGCGGCGGCGGAGGGGAGAGGGAGACGACGCAGCAGATCCGGGTGGAGGGGAAAAACGCGTGGTTAGGAAACGATGGGCTCGCCCAGCGCGGTTTTGGACGTTTCTTCGGTCATCGGTGCGCCTGCCGACTCCGTTTCCTGCATGAGAAACGATTTCTCTCTCTTTCCTTCTTAACTCACATGCCACATCACCAAATTGCTGACATGGCAGTGTATTAAATGTTATAGAAACCAGCTGACCTGGCCCATTAGGATTGCCCTAAAGGTACATGTTGGGAGTAAAAATCTCTCGTTTTCCGTGAGCACGCTTTCCGAACTGAACGATGTGTTTTTCGTAAAAATTTTCTATCTAAAAATTGCTTTAAAAATTAAATAAATTTATTTTTCAAGTTTATAATAATTAAAACTTAATTAATCATACACTAATGATTTGTCTCGTTTTGCGTGCGCTAAAAATTTCATCCCAACCCGCTGCTCTGAGACACGCATCGCTTCACAAAAAGCACATGATGATTTGAAAAAGGGCCGAAGAGGTGAATGTTTAGAAACTTCTCTTGTTGATTCAAGGAGATCCTTATTAACTAATCGTGTATCAAGTGCCACGTGGAAATGCTCGTGCACCAAGGGCCACATGGAAATCTTCATTGACAATTGTAGGTGTTTGTTTGGTCCCATCTGACACATGGATCGCGTTGCAAATAGATAAGATAATAGGGCGAAGAGGAGAAATTTTGGTAACTACCACCGAGTCAAAGAAGATCCTAAATAAAACTACCCACTTATCAAGATCCACGTGGAAACAATTTTTGATGGCTATAGGTGCTTTGTTCGGACTAAGTGTTCAGGAGAACATGGATAAAAATAGCCGCTTTTTTTATAAACATGCTTTCCGAACTATTAAATGGTGTATTTTTTATAAAAATTTTATATGTAAAAGTTGCTTAAAAATCAAATAAATCTATTTTTTAAATTTGTAATAATTAAAACTTAATTAATTATATGCTAATGGATTGTTTCGTTTTGCGTACACTGAAACTTCCCAAACATTCACCACTGAATGGAGCCTAAGAAGACATGCATACTGGTTGACGAGAAAAAATTCCTCGTTTTTTTAGTACGTTTTCGGAATTGCTAAACGGTGTGTTTTTTTAAAAATTTTCTATATAAAAATTACTTTAAAAATCATATTAATTTATTTTTTTAATTTAAAATAATTAATACTCAATTAATTATATGCTAATATGCTAATGACTCATCTCGTTTTACGTGATGTTCTTCATCTTCCTTCTTTTCTCACCTGGTGATTTGAAAAAGACGCGAATAGGCAAAAGTTTGGCAACTTACACGGATTTAAGGAGATCCTGATTGAAGCTACCTACGTATCTAGGGCCACGGGGAAAACTGTTTTGACAGTTGTTGGTGTTTGTTTGGGCCTAGCAAATGCACATGCTTCGTAAAAAGACATGACGATTTGAAAAATGGAGCGAACAGGCTAAAATTTGGCAACATCCACTAATTCGATGTGATCCTAATTAAAGCTACCCCGTGTATTAAGGGCCACATGAAAACAATTTTTGACGGGTGTAGGGGGTGTATTGGGTATTGGCGCGCAAGAACATGCATGATTTGAAAAAGAGGGCGAAGAGAAAACAATATGGCAACTTCTACTAATTGGATAGCTATAAATACAATGGTGTGTGTGCCAAGTAGAAAATGTATTGGATCTGCTATAACTATAAATGACGCCAAGAGCTAAGACAAAGGGGCCCTAGCCATTTGGATCTAATACTAGTAATTTATAATATTGTAATTGAATAACTATAAATACAATGTGGTTGGATTGGATCTGCTGGTTTGTCGTGCATTTTGTAATACTTTCTCTATTTTTTAATAAATGATATTGTTGATTTTTGGTATCGTGTTTAACCATTTATATTATTTAAAAAATTTGTGTAAGTATCGTTTATTTTGTTATAACCTGTTTTATCATTAAAAAACTTTAAGTATAATTTATATTTTTATATTTACACTAAATTTTTTAACAAGAAAGGTTAAACGTCATATTAAAAGTCAATAGCGTCATCTATTTAAAAAATAGAGGGAGTACTTACTCACGCACACGGTGCAAATCTCACTCCCCTTCTCTTAATTTTTTGCACAATGACATATTAGAAAACATAATCAAAGATATTCTAAAAACTAAACCTCCTTATGGCAAATATTATTGGCATTCTTCCTATGGCAACAACCTACAATGTGTTATGTGTGGCACACCTTGCCAAAACAAAAATAAAAAAAGAAACAAAGAAAAGAAAACAAGCTCACGATATTTCAAGACAAACACGTGATTCTACGAAAACAGAGAAGAAATATACCTCCAGAACTATAACTAGAAAACGTCTGCACGACGCTTAAAAAACGAAGAAAAAAAAACATAGAGATGGTCACCATAACCACAGCCCATCTATGTCCACATCCCAGCTGGCAATCGTCGTTGCTTACTCCGCTCTCTTTCCGTACACCGTGATAGATCCAGCACATTATAAGACGCGGGTCTACATGCGACCCCAGGGTACTCAGCCCATCAGCGACGTGTTTGCAAACCCCAAAAGTTAACCGTTCCTATTTTTTATAGGAAAAGAAAGCAAACCGTTCTCACGGAACCAAACCAAGCGAAAAAAAAAATGAAAAAAGAAAACACTCCACGATCCATCGAAGCCACCCCAACCCAACCACAACACCGACGACACGTCAACAAACAGTGAAAAAATCGCTTTCAGCTGCGAAACCAGCTCCGTCCCCGGAGGTCACGAGCTTTCTTTTAGTCCATTACCGTGTCAACTCAGCTCCCGGCCCGATTGATCGAGTCGACGAGTCAGCAAGCAGCTTCACGGCCACACCACAACACCCCCTGACCCCTCTCGCCGACTTCGCACACGAGAGAGAGAGAGAGAGAAACTCACGCTGCTGCTGTGCCTGTTCCTGTGCTATCGCAGCAACGCTTGTTCGATCGGCTCGCTCGCACCCGTGCCGTGGCTGGGTGGATAACGGCGACGTCGCGTGGCTGGCCTGATGAGTCGATCAGAAGCGTTCGGCTGGCTGGCTGGGCCAGCCGCTGCCTTTTCCCGCGGCCGGCCTTATCAACTCCGCTCCGGAGATCCAATCCAACCGCCGCTCCGTGCCCGTGTTGTCCACTCGCCCTCTCCCCCTGCAACGACGAGACGTTCTCGCGCGATCACCACCGCGCGCGGCGCACGCAGTTTTTACGTATTTCGAGCGTGATCCGCCGCTGTTCGTAGAGAGGATGGGGGAAAAACCATAAAGGCGTGGCAGGGAGGGGAGGGGCACGTGCGCACGAATCACGGCGCGGGATCGGAGGGCGGGGGTAGGGAGGCTACCCACCCCGCAGCGGAAAGGCAACGTGCCGGATTGGCACCAGCATCAAGCGACAGGGAGTGACCCCCACAGTGCGGGTGCGGGGGTGTGGGTGTGGCCGCCTCCGCCTCATCATCCCGATGCCTCTCTGACTCCCACCGCATCTCACCCAATAGAAAGGCAGCGAAAATTAGAGAGAGAGATAGAGAAGCGAAGGGGGAAGAGAGCGAGAGGGGAGAAAAGAAGGGAAAAAAAGTTTTTTTTTTCCTCTTCTCCCGTCCACCGCCCGCGGCGGCGCAGCCCCCGAAGTAGGCAGTTCTCCGGGGGAAGGGGAGGGTTGAGCTGCGGGTGGGGTGGGGAGGGGAGGGAGTGGAGAGCTGAGGGGAGGAGCTGTGGCGGCGGCGGCAGATCGAGAGGAGATGCCGCCCAATCCGACGGGGACGGAGGTCACGGAGCCGGAGCCCGGGCCGGCGGTGGAGCCGGCTCCGGCTGCGCCGGTGAAGAAGAAGCGGAACCTCCCCGGGACGCCAGGTGAGAACGGGGGCTGCTGGGTTTTGGTGGGTGCCTGCTCGCGTGGTTTCGCCGGTCTGATGGGTGGGTTTGTGTGCTGTGTGTGGGCAGATCCGGACGCAGAGGTGATCGCGCTGTCGCCGGGGACGCTGCTGGCGACGAACCGGTTCGTGTGCGAGGTGTGCGGGAAGGGGTTCCAGCGGGACCAGAACCTGCAGCTGCACCGCCGCGGCCACAACCTGCCGTGGCGGCTGCGGCAGCGTGGCCCCGGGGCGGCGCCGCCGCGCCGGAGGGTGTACGTCTGCCCTGAGCCCACCTGCGTGCACCACTCCCCCGCCCGCGCCCTCGGCGACCTCACCGGCATCAAGAAGCACTTCTGCCGCAAGCACGGCGAGAAGCGCTGGGCATGCCAGCGCTGCGGCAAGCGCTACGCCGTCCAGGCCGACCTCAAGGCCCACGCCAAAACCTGCGGCACCCGCGAGTATCGCTGCGACTGCGGCACCCTCTTCACCAGGTAGCTGCCGCTGCTTTCAGCTGCTCCCTTTCCCCCTCCCAACTCCCAATGGTCCCTTGGGGGCAACAAAAATTTGCATTCTTGCTTGCTTTGATTCATTGGCCGGTGTGCTGGGTCGGGTTCAGGAGGGACAGCTTCGTGACGCATCGCGCCTTCTGCGGCGCACTCGTGGAGGAGACCGGCAGGGTGCTCGCTGTGCCGGCACTGCCGTCGCCTCGCCCGCCTGATTTGGAGGCTGAGGAGAATGTGGATAAGGATAAGGAGGAGGAGGAGGAGAAGGAGAAGGAGAAGGAGGTAGAAGAGAATGAGGATTCTCCTGTGGCCGAGGTGGATGAGCCGCTGCACAGCCAGGCGGTGGCGGAGGAGCCGCAGCGGTGTGCTCCATCACCACCGCCACCTCCGGTACTACAGGAGCATCAGCAGCCGGTGGTGGCAGTGGTACCAAATGTGGATGGTATGCTTCTTTCACATTTTGGTCGTTTGTTTGTCATATTGCCCATAGATAGACTAGATGAGATTTATGGCAAATCGGAGCTCATTTAGTCAATCTTACTACTGTAACAAGAAAGCAATGCATGTGTCTTGTTTCTTTCCCAATTCGGTTTGGTCATTTGATCAGTTAGCTGAACAATGAGGAGTGACATGTTCCGCCCTGTTCTGGTCTATCTGTTTGCAGAGCAAGAGGTGGCTGCTGAGCCAGCCGTGATTGCCAAGCAAGAGGTGGAAGATGAGCGAGATGAAGACGTTTGCTTCCAGGAAGCGGATCGATTCAAAGATGCTGAACTGGAGGACTCAAACCTGCTGGACAACGACACTCCGATGCTGCCTTGTTTCCTTCCCTCGCCCTCAGAGGCCATTGGCACAGATGGCAGCAGTACCAGTTGCGGCACAGGAAACAGCGTTACCAATTCTATCGCTCCAGCTACGACGACTAGCACGTTTGCTGGTCTGTTTGCGTCGGTCACAACAAGCAGCACTCCCCAGAGTAGATCCCTCCGTGATCTTATCGGTGTCGATCCCACATTCCTCTGCCTTGCGATTGGTGCGCCGTCTTCTCTCTTCCCTCAGACAAATGCAAGTGACCCCTGCTCCTTTGCTCCACCTCCAGCACCGCACATGTCTGCGACCGCTCTCCTGCAGAAGGCTGCTGAGGTTGGTGCTTCGCAATCAAGCTCATCTTTCTTGAAGGAGTTTGGACTTGCCGCTTCCACCTCATCGTCTCCCCCATCCAAGCTATCTCAAGGGAGGTTCACCGGTAACACACCAACTTCTCAGCCACCTCAGGCAAGGTTCATGGATAACGAGCCACCAGCCAAGCTGCCACATAGAATGTTCACCGATAACAGTGTACAACAGTGGCGCCATAGGAGCAATCAGCAAATGGAAATGGAGCCTGGGCCGATGCTATCTGGCGGTCTTGGCCTTGGTCTCACCTATGACCGTGGGAATTCAGGGTTGCCGGACTTGATGATGGGACCATCAACACTGTACGGTCCCAAGCCTGCTACTCTGGACTTCCTTGGGCTTGGCATTGGAGGGACCATGGGTGGCTCCACTGCCAATGGTGGCCTCCCGGCATTGATGGTTGGAGGAGAGCTGGATATGGGGTCTGCACAGGCGACCGCTCCATGGGAGGAGGCCAAGAGAAAGACCAACGGCCACACAATCCTGTGAGGTTTTCTTTTTTGTAACCTTGGGTTTTGTGCTCTGGCTAGTATCATTCTTTCAGCCCCTGTATTGGTAGAGAGACCTAGAACAATGTAAGATGCAGACTTGTAAATACATCCATGCTTTCTCTCCTGCCTTCCTGTCTAGATTATAAAAGGCTATTGTTGTTATAGAGAAAAATCTGGTCATTGGAACCTGACCTTTGCTGGTCCTGTTCCTTTCAACTGTATGAAGGTAACATGGGCAGTAAGTAGTTGCTGTTATCTTAACTGAGAGACCTGTGGTGCGAATGCGAGATTGTTTCGGAAAAGATAAGGTGAGATTGGGACAGTGAGGTTGACCTGGGAAATGTCTTTACTGTTGCTATCAGCTGGGTCAATATCCTTGCCGAAAAAAACTACTTTTGTGGTCTTTTACTACAACTTTTCACCCTGCGTTCTGTGATTGGGATGACCGTTTTTTGATGGTTACTGGCCATATCTTCTGTGCCCTTATTTAACCCCGTCTCTTATGTGCCTTGTATTATGTATTATGTTCTATAATGATCAGTCATCAGTCAAATGTTTTTTCCAAGGCTGTGCAAGTGTGCATGAAAATAGGCAAAAACATTTGTTTTTCATACACATTTGTGTAGTATGAAGAACACTTGTGTCAAGCAGGTGGTTTGATCATGTTTACGGCCATTGGTCGGACGGCAGAGCTGGATCCTCGGTTCCTACCCGTGACAAGTTTGTTTTGCTACTCCCTCAAATCACAAAAAGACTATATTTTTTTTATCTTACACATATCAATATCGAGCTAAAAAGATTATAATTCTCTACTTTAATAAATTTCAATGTATTTATTCTATACTTTTATAAATTCTAATATAATGATTGTTTTAAAGCTAAAGTATTTATGGAACAAATAAAAATATTAAAAATAAAGTGTAGGTGAGATGGAAGAAGTATCAGCCTAGCACAGTGCTCCAGGGGTAAAATTTCTAGCAGGCTTTTGGATGATCGGACACAAGTGTTCCTGATTCCAAAGCGAAGACAGATCCAGGAGCTAGCACTATGTCTGGAACTAAAGATATCTACGGCTAACGACACAGATTTTCTTTTTTTTTTCTTTTGGATCAGTGAGTTGTAGGCACGCCTGCTTATGAATGGAATCACATCCTGAAAGTCCCTTCCCTCGAATATAAACAGTAGAAATCAACAAAACTGTTCAGATATTACCAGTCCACTAGCATAGCGATATTACCTTTACCTGGGGTGGTCTTGAGCAAACACATTTTTGTAATAATGAAAAACTGGCTAATTTTCCAACTCAAACATATTTTACTCTTGTTTTTGTGCGAGGTACTAATTCAAACATAACATGATCCAAAGTCCAAACAACCTAAAGGGCCTTAGGAATAGGGAAAATTTCTATATATATTCCTACATAAATTAAATTGTTTTCTCTAAATTCACATCGAATATTTGGGTCTAAAAGTATATCATTTCTGACATCACCATCATCTACTTCCATCACGGACTACTTAACAAGCTAGTCTCCCTGATCACGAATACATGTTGTCTTGAGATAAACATGATTCCAAGATGCAACTTTGACTACTAATTTCTATTGTAAATGCAACTTTGACTACTAAATTCTATCATAAAATATCTACAAACTCTGATAAAATCATATATCATGAAAGTACTTCTCAAGATAGATCTATTAATATAATTTTTATACATCGAATCTACATATTTTAAATATACTAACGTTTAAAGCTCATAAAGTTTTCTCCAAACATGTCCAAGACAACATATTTCGAGCGGAATATATGTTTGTCTAGCATTGGGCGTTCTTTTGATTATTCATCATCCCCTTTTTTTTCTTTGAAACTGATTATTCATCATTTCCAGTAGTCTTGTCCTACAGTTACAAACTGGTGGATAGTATACGTTGTGGCAGAGTTTGGTGTTCTATCCACTGAACATGTCGACGTCCTCTGGAAAAAGAAAAGGAGAGAACGAACGTGTCGAGATTCTGCTGGGACTGATCGTACAGGGCTACAGGTTTGTTGTCTGACAGAATGAACAGAGTGTAATCTGTGCAGTGCACAACTGAAAAGTTAACATCGAGAAACATTGAAAAAACTATGATTCATCACATCACTCGTGTAAAGTTTGGCAAAAAAAATATCAGAGGAAGTCCTTGCGACGTACTGTGTGGGTATAGGTAGCTAGTGTTAGAGGCTGTGTCTAAATATGTATACTGAATCAGTTACAAATAGAATTTAGACTTGTAATAGATGTTAGGATAGTAGTAGAGTTGAATTTTTACTCTAAGCTCTCTTTTAAATAGAAGACACATGGTGTAACCATACGGTGGTCGTAACACAGGCGGCAAACGATTGACCGATGTCATGAAGACCCTAATACGTTGTAATAATACTGGATCAAAGAGAAGCGTTCGTAACCAGTGTCCCAAAGATATAGGTTATGGCTGAACTCCGTTACCAAATATCGTGCATCTATGTCATCATCGCGTTTAGATTTTTTATGACGTTTTTTTTTACATTTGGTTATGGATACTCTATCGGTGACAGTTTCCTAAGAAGTGGTGTCAGAGCGTAGGTTTAGAAGCTCAGAACGATTTACATGGTTGCACGGTGGGAGAGCCCGATAACAAGTCTCTAGGAGCGCATGGGTTCTGATATGACGGGAGAGATTGTTAGGACTAGCCTGGAAGAAGTCTTCAGGGTCATACGGGCTAATGTGACGGAGGAAATTGTTGGACTCGATATGTGACGGAAGAGATTATTGGGTTTAATCCGACATCAAAAATTGATGTTGGGTGAGCACAGCTTAAAAAGTAGGGACGGTATTTATCCATCAAACTAGTCTTTTAGGTTGGGTCTGTGGGATAGCAGGCCCAATAAAATCTAGGTGGCCCACGGTTGGTGGGGCGGAATGTGCACTCTAATAGCTAGCTTGTGTGGGTGTGGCTAGCAAAATCATCATATATTCATGTAACGTTCAACATCAATTAAATCTGTCACTTAAGAAAGCAACAGAAGTAGTTTTGCACAAAATACTTTTGTCACGTACCTTTGTATTAACAAATGTCTCTTTAAAAAGGTAATAGTAAAGTTATTATATCAAACAAAACATGTTAAGAAGTTAGACTAAGTTAATGTAAATACATTTAAGCATAAATGGGTTATCTATTTTTATCAATCATCTGAAGTTCAAATGTGATTGCACCGGTAGATTTCAACCCTAAACTATACATGGCCACCATGGGTATACACCATTGGCCAAGAGGATTACATTCTTAGTTCCTCAAAAAAAAATTACATTCATAGTCAGACTCGTAGTCAGTTGTGTTTCATTTCTGTGGTTTGCAATTGCCCCATGTCACCTTGTACTAAAAGATAGTGCTTTGCTAAGCATCTCCAAGACTAAGTAGCAATCTAACAATCATAGCTTTGCTTCTGAAAAAGTTTCAAGCTTTATGATCTACCGCGAACAGTCGTTCTTGCTGTCCATATCGAAGGGGATTTGATACCACGACAATAGTGATGTAGCTATGCTGTTTCAGTATCTTCATCTAATTTTGACCCAAGAAAGGTCATAAGGTATCATATGCTTATCTTAGATTTTTTGTACCTCATGCATTATCAACTCGTTATGCATTTAGGAACAGGCCTGTCGTAAAAAAATCGACTCAGAACCGTTCTTAAATCTACATATATTGCTGTCTTGCTGATGATATGAAACAATATCAACATCTTATCTAGAAATAAGTACGTTGGCCCAGTGTTGAAAACGAGCTACTCCTATCTGACAAGTGACAACACATGCTGGAACGATACAGCAAACCAAGATCACATGTACTGTAGCTACTCCTTACACGCCGGAACCATCTGAATATCTGATCGTGACTGTCTGAAACTCTGAATGCCGTTCCATCTGCATGCATGCCCATTGGCCATTGCCCAGCATTCCAGCAATCCACTTCGCATATCTTATCCAGTCGTCATCCCCAGCATTCCAGCAATCCACTTCGCTCATCTTATCCAGTCGTCATCTCATCTCTTCCATTTAGCAGTGACTGCAATTTACTCTGGGGTTTCTGCTACGCTGCACCTGAAAGGAGCCTGAATGTTCAGGCTCTGCATCTGTGGTTTCGCACCTCACCCACTTGCCTAGCTCACCGGCTCACTCCGAGGGCATGTTTGGTTGGTGGACACAGTTCTCCAAGCCAAACATTAGCCATGTCACACTTTGTTAGCTTAGCGTTTGGTTTGTTACTGCAATTCTTGCATGCCACACTCCCACAAGTCACACACCCAATTTGTTGTCAAACTTTGCAATACTTACGGGCAACAAATTGTTGGCCACACTTTGTATAGCAAGCCACAATTTTTACAAAGTTGGTTTGTGTCCAAATTAGCCATCAACCAAACAACCTCTGAATATTCAGGCTATTTGCATGGCTTGGTAATGCATTGGCATCTTCACCTGGACCTTAGAGCCCACAGTCTTAAATTTTCTCCCAGGCGCCGGCCCATGCTGCAGCTTAAAAAGAGGCAAAATTATCCGTGTTATTTTTGGGCTGAAAGTAGCCCAGAGCCCCAGACAATTTAGCTGTGGCAGTTTCCTTCGTCAGGTTAACTACTCCCAGCATGATTCTATCACGGTTTTCTTCAGATTAATTAGTCCCATTAGGATTTGGAAAAGATTCGGTGGTTAGGGAATCAGTCCCGTGGCGGCCACAGCGAAGCCCTGGATTAATCAATGTTATCCTCAGGTTTGCAACTCGCTTATCTTAATGGCTTCTTCAGTTCTTCGTCTTTACTATTGGTGATGATCTGGATTGATGGCCGCAAGTTTTGCATGTTGTTTGATCTTTTTTTTTCTCTGGTGGTGGTTTGGTGCGAATTAGCATAGCATGCATGCAGCTTAATTCATGTGTGGTCCTGCAGCTTCTTTTCAGCATGTACATGCGTGCAGGTGTAGTAAACTTAATAGCTAGCAATGTGCCTAATTTCTCTCTTCTCTATATATATAATTTACTTGGTGCACCATATTGTCCAGACCTTAAGATTTAAATCGGGCATATAACTAATTTAAATGAGTATGAAAATTTTAAAAATTTTTAGGTATAAAAATTAACTTGTTTACTAGCTAGTTCAAACAAGTTTGAACTGAATTTGAACTTATGTATATCTTTTTGCTTAAATTTTAATTTTAGATATGTGTCATCCAAATATATAATTAATGAGGTATGTGAAATAGGATGGTAAAATAACTTTAAATTTGAGATGTTTTGTTGTAAGGTATGGACATCAATTAAACTGTTACACTTAGCTATATACCTAAAAGTTGAAAAATCTAAAAAATTTAAACAAAATTCGTATATTTCAAACCTTGAGCCTCGGGCACCATGAGACCCCAAACATATGTGTGTGTATGTATATGTGCTTGTATATTCCTCGGTACAACAATAATGAAATACTCCCTCCGTATAATAATATAAACATTTGAATTTTGTCCAATAATATAAATATTCCAACACTGCTTCTTGTCTCATCAATCATCTCTCATTCAAATTTCTTTCCATTTTACTCCAAACTACCCTCTACCTCCATTCATTCCTTATTTAATGAGGGCATTAAAGTCTTTTCTCCTTTATCTTAAACTTTGCTAAAAAACCTAAAAACGCTTATATTGTTGGACGGATGAAGTAAGTGATTTGATTTGTTTGTATAATGGGGATATGATGAACTTAATTTCATTGTGAATTTATGAGAAATAGTTTTCGTCCTACTTTCATGTGTTGAACAGTAGTTCACAAAAATCTTGAGATGATGATGGTGAAAGGTGCAAAACATGTTTTAACTTTGAAGGGTTCTTTTCCTCTAAAAAAGCACTAGTGTTTAATTTATAGCAGGCAGTGCTATCATAATAATATTTCCAATATGCCATACTAAAAGCAGACAACTTTATTCAACAAAAACATAATTAACTTGTCTTTTTTCTTGCACCGGTTGATCTTTACTCCAAAGAGCTAGCTAGCCTAACACTTCAAAAGCACCCATAGTCCTTTAAATTTAAACATTATATTGCAAATGTCAGCGTGCCCTCTGGCTCTGCAGACGCTAATTCGTACATAATTTCTTGGAAAGATTCTGCAAGTACACACCTTTATTTGCTAGGTTTCCAATTGGCACCAGGTATGCATGGATCAGTGTAGCTAATTACTTAATTAGTCGATTGATTCGCTTGCTTATCGCTGAACCATTGGTCCAAGACAACATCAACATGTACGGAGAGTAAAGGAAATCAATTGCTCCATCATCCTTACGGCTCAAGCAAAAGGTTGCAGGGAATGGCTACATGAACTTGCCACGTTTCGCCGTGCCATGGGCAACGTACTACTAACTACTGCTACTTACTACCTGCAGGCTAGGGGCTAATCAGTAATCACCCTTTCTTAGCGGGTATCCTATCAAGCTTATGCATTGGAATGGAGTTATTCTAGTGGGTCATGTCACATGGTTAGTGGCGTAATTTAAGGAAAGGTGAAAGATTAGTTTGGATAAAGTTGATAGGTTCTTCATAAGGGTAGTAATTAAAGATAAAATTGTGGGTGAAAACCTATGTTCCGTACAAGTAAAGATCAAATCTTTGCGGTCTTTGTCATGGAGCTGTGACTTGCGCTATTAGGAGAAATTAATGAGCTTTTTGTTACAAGCAGATTAATATGTGCTAACTTTTTCTGTTTCCATTTGTCCAAGGCTGCACTTGCAACTGCACTAGGGCAGCTTCCAGGGAAGCATATAAAACTCTTGGTGAATAAAGTCATACAAAGACGGCCATTTGTGCTTAACAGCAAATTTTGCCATAGATTAATCTTTTGTATAGTCTTTTTTATACCATCATTTAAGACGATCATTGCAGGTTTTGGGCAGATCCAAGGAGATTAGTTGGAGGTTGGGAAGCAGGGGCGTGGCTTGTCCGGGAGTAAGGGTTCTTCCATTTGTTTAATCAACTTTTGTAGTTAGTAAGTGCATTAACATAAAGCAAGTGGAGATCATGGAGCATGCGAGGGAATCGAGCACATGATCATCAGAATTTGGGTTTATCTCCTAGCCATCATGTTGATCTCTGACTTGGACAACTGTGTCCTTACTTAGCTTTGATCTCTAATTAACTACTTATTAATAGTACTATTGCTATGTTTAATTGAAACCAGCCTAGATTTGTGTGTAAAGGATCATGATTATACAGCCTTAATACAGCTAGGCTCAGCTAATGAGGTTTATTAATAACGTCTTCCTCCTTAACCCCAGCAGCTAACCATGCATGTATATATATCCACCATATCCGGTGACCATTACCCCTCTTCTTTAAAAGCCTCGATATGCTTGCTAGCTTACTATTAGAATGACCCATGTGAGCACCCAAGTAAAGCACAGGATGGCTAGATAGATACATATACACAGGTCTGTATTTTTAACAGCACTTAGGATCACAAATCCACAATGCCAGGAAGAAGTTTTTTTTTTAATTCAGGACAGAATTAAGTTTCTTGTAGGGATATCAACAGTTAATTTAAAAGGAACTACTCTCTTCGTTCCAAATAACTTTATCTTTTGTCCATCTCAATTGTTCTACAAACACTTTATTTTTAGAGCAATCAATGCATTAAAGTTTGTAAAAGTGAAAAACAAATACATTAAAGTTTGCTATTGGAGTTTATTAAAATGGGAATAAATGCATTAGAGTTTTCTAAAGTTTGTATTGGTATTGGTGAGATAAACTAAAAATATATTTTTTAAGACAGAGGTAATAGCTACCTAGATTGAGTAAGTTTATTTTATCAGCATTATCTCACATGTAATTCGTGTAATAACATGTGTGACCAAATGCTTAGCTAGCTAAGTCAAAGTTTTCTTCGCTTCTTCTCTTCACCAAATACACCTCACTAGTGCAGTGCACTGTACACACTGCCAAGGCGGTTGACAACGCTGCACATGCATGGATATCGTTGGATCGATAAGTCAGTCAAGCTACGACTCTACAATGTGTGCTGTGTGTTACTTGCACCCAACAACTCCGGTTTTCTCGTGGACCCGTAGCTGCGCTATAGTTAGCTATATATCAACAAGGCCCCTACACATTGCCAAGAACACCAATGGCGGCTAATCTCTCCACCCAGCTCAGCTGACCTGAGATGCTAAACAGGGAGCAATGGATAAGCCTTACCAGAAATGCACAAAGCCAAGGTCAAAAATTGGATGAACAGTGTCGAGAGCTTTCTAATACGAGGTAGATGACTCAGTGTGTCAGTGCATGTAACGTCGACAGCTGATAGGATCCAGACTATATCCAGATTTTCAGTGTCACAAACAAGCATTCATCAGGGGAAAATACTTTGTGTTTGCGTGGCATGTGCATGCATGAAGCAGATCGGCTGTCCGTCGTCAGGGGATGAGTTGGATTCGAACAGATCAACCAAGATCCGGCCTAGTTATACTGTAACCTTTACAGTTCAGATGAGAGAATGTAGCATCAGCTGCTGCCCGTCAATAGACCGGCGGCCGCTCGTTGCTGAGTAGATAAGCAACCGCCGGGCTGGTTGTGAATCGAATCGATAAGCCTGGAGCTTTACAAATCTTGCTCGATCTCCTGTGCAAAGAAAAGGCAGATCAGTAATGAACAAAACACACACTGCATGCCCTGAAACTCCAATAAGACAATACTTTACCATGCAGTTATGGTTCACAGGGGACAGTACCTTTACACGTACAGACCTTCTATATATCTGCCGTGATGAGTACTAGTTTGTTAAGCTGGACCCTACATCATGGCTACATGTCAGCTATATAAAGACTATACGAATGTCTCAAAATCCTATTGTCTATAGTTATGGAGATATATTTTTCATTATTGGTGTTTTATTTGGTCACACAACGAGAATTAGTAATAATTTACTATTAAGAAAGAACATGGACATCAATATGATGTTCGCTTTGCCCTCAAAGCTTCGGATCATGTCAGACCATCATCGGTCGAACTAGCCTCATATAGACGATCAGGCCTGGCTTCTAAAGAAAGTGCGGGTCTTTTTCAAATTTGACCATATCTTGCCTTACGTGCTAGTGCTAAATTCGGTTGTCAACATTTATAAAAGCAACTAATTTTTTAACATGAAATTGTACTTCCTCCGTCCAAAAATACAGCAACCACTAGCGTTCAAGATGTGTTCTATAATATAGCAGCTTTTTTGTCTACAACCAATCACAGCCATGCTACATTCAATTCCTCATGCAAAACTCCAGAACTCTTTATATTTTTAGACAAAGAGTATACATTTACATTTTAATTAAAGCATGAGTTCTTTTTTCTCAAACTACGGGCTCACTTTTCTCTATGAACTCGGTAGCGTGAGCCGAAAAAGAACTCACACTTTAATTACCCAACTTGGTGCCACACACTTATGTCTTGTCCCAATTTAGTGAGAACTGCTTTAATGAAAGAACCGAACCACTTGAAATAACTAATAACTAGCCAAGTTGTTTGTATCCCGCGCTGCCCACTACACGAATCTCGTAGAGAATCAAGCGGCCCAAAAATCCTCTGCAACATGAGCTACATAATTCTAGCAAAATCAAAACCTAAAAGGAATTGTTGGCATAAAATTATGTCACGCTACACACATGAGCATCTTTGTGTGCAATCCGCAGTGGCACTTAGAGACGTGCTGCCGTAGGGGATAGATGCTACCGAACGATCACTCGGAAGAGACCCCATCAGGATGAACGTGCGCCGATTTATCCTAGACTCGGTAGGCCAGCTAGGACGTCCTCAAACACCGTAGAGATGAGAGACGGCGAACAACTAAGGAATTAGAGGAGAATAGACGTGGGATACAAATAGTAAGAAGGAAGGAGATGCAAAATATAGAGGATATGGGTAATAGATTGATTTTGACGATTAAGATTAATTTGTTGATTGGTGTTTTAATCAGCCTTGACCCCCTATATTTATAGGAGTTGTGGTCTTGAGTCTTCTCTATGTTCTATTAGGCTTAGAGATCGACTAGATATCTAAAAACCCGGTCTCAAGTAAGGAACATAAGAAATATCTAAATTAGAATTAAATTCAGGACTAAAGGTCTGATCACCTGAACACCTGTGATCAAATCATAGTTTATTATCCAGTTAAGCTAGCTCCATAGTGACGGTCAGACCGATCTTCATGAGAAAGCTTTGATCTTTTTAAAATTTATCTTAAAGTTACTATAAATATAAGTTAGTATAAAATTTAGTTGTTAAATAACAATTTTTACGGTAGTCACCGCCCACAGTAGTAGAACCATCCCGCGGAGCGGAGGAGGTGCGCGGTCGCTCGGCGCGCGAGATCAACCGCAGTTTTTTCAGTCTGTTGTTCGCTTCGCGATCGGGGGCGTGGGTTGCGCGCGGGGCGGGCGACACGTAACGCGCGATGGGCAGGCGGTCCCGCGGGTGGGAGCCCCGCGCCGCGCGACGCGTGTCTGCGCCCACGCGCGCGCGAGGGTGAGGTCGAGGGCGAGGGCGCGGGTGCACCCCATGTGCCTACGCCCCTTGTCTCCCGGGCTAGCTACTCCCACAGGGACGGACGCGCCTTGACGCTGCCTTTGCTTGGGGCCTCTCCCTTCCTTTCCCAATTTTCTTGCTCGCCACTAGCTACATAGCTTCATCACACACACACGAGGACTAGGCAGGCTTATCCACCGTTGCTTTCGTCCCGGTACCTGGACAAATACACGCTCCGACCGAACCCTATCCAGGACCATCTCATCTATCTCTGCATGCACTGCATGCTTGAACTCGGATCATTCACAAGTAGTTCTCGGTTCTCTCTCTCTGTTGAAAACACTGGTAATGCAATGGTACATCGAATTATCGATGAAGCAGCTGGCTTTCTAAAATTCAAAAGAGGGTAAACAGTTGGCCAGTAGTAGTAGTACAGTCAGCCATGGAGCATAATGCTACCGACTCAGGCGAGAATCTCGTCTAGCTAGCTAAGCTCCTCCCCGATCTTTTCAAAGAAAGCGAGAGCCCTTTCCAGGGGCAAGTGCCACCTTGTCGAGCCGGCCGCTCTCTTGTTCTGCTGGCCTAGAAGGTCGTGCATTCTCTCCCCCACTAATCCCAAAATTATGCACTGACACATGCATGCATGCACCCGGCCCCTACTTCATTCACCAAAGTGTGTGTGTGTGTGTGTGTCACAGTGTCAGACAGAGTATCCATTCCAAGGGGATAACAAGTTAGCTTTTTGTCGGTCGGCATGCCTACGGTAATACACTAGCAGTAGTAGTACTCATGATCATATCAGAACCAGATAACAGCATTGCCCAATCAGCAGCTGGCCTTGTTCAGCTCAAAATGTTCAGCAATTAACAGAACTCCTTTTTCCTTTTAGTGAGTAGTAATCGTGCTGGACCGATCGATGGATCAGAATTTGATCGTGAGTAGTAGTTGCTTTTTGGTGATCTGGATGAGAAAGCAAAGTAAAGCGGCATACAGCACCGGCTGCGTATTTACCTCTCCTATCTATATATATTACTCGTAGGTCTCTCTCTCGAGACACGCACCCGGCCTTACTTAAACATCAACTGGTGTGTCTTTGCTAGTGGTGGTCCTCTTCTCCATCCAGACAGTCCAGTTCAGTTTCCTCCTCACACTCCGGCCCCCTCTCCTCCTGTCCTCACCTCAAGCTTGACGAGAGAGAGAGAGAGAGAGAGAGAGGCTGAGCGGAGCTGAACTGATCCGGCCGTGAGCTAACTAGCTAGCCAGTGCTAGTCGGCATGGACCGATACGGCGAGCAGCAGCAGCAGCAGCTGTTTGCCTCCTGCGTGGACGCCTCCCTCCTAGCAGCCAGTGGTACGTGCTACGTGCTCCCGCCATTTTCGCGCTTTGCTGGGCTTCTCGCCTTCTCCTGTCCATGACATGAGTACTGATACGATCATGCTGGATCGTTTTGCAGGTGCGGCGCAGGGGGAGAGGCCGAGAGCGCGGCGGAGGAGGCGGCGTGGGGCGAGGTGCGGTGGCGGCGGCGGCGGCAGCGAGGTGGAAGGAGGGGACCCGAAGAAGCGGCGGCTGAGCGACGAGCAGGTGGAGATGCTGGAGCTGAGCTTCCGGGAGGAGCGGAAGCTGGAGACCGGCCGGAAGGTGCACCTGGCCGCCGAGCTCGGCCTCGACCCCAAGCAGGTGGCCGTCTGGTTCCAGAACCGCCGCGCCCGCCACAAGAGCAAGCTGCTCGAGGAGGAGTTCTCCAAGCTCAAGCAGGCCCATGACGCCGCCATCCTTCACAAATGCCACCTCGAGAACGAGGTACGCATCCATGACTGTACAGTTGCACAGACACTCACACAACGTTGGATGATGCGTACATATTGCCCTCTTACTTGCTGCCTCAATTCCTCTGATCCATCCATGGCTGCATGGCGTGCAGATGCTGAGGCTGAAGGAGAGGTTGGTTGTCGCCGAGGAGGAAGTGAGGCGGCTCAGATCAGCGGGGAACCACACGGTTTCCGGAGAAGGAGGAGACATCGTTGGCCATGGCGGCGGCACCTGCGTCGCCGGGAGTCCGAGCTCGTCGTTTTCGACGGGTACCTGCCAGCCGCCTGGCGTCGGCGGCGGAGATCACCTCGGGGACGATGACCCGATGTATGTCCCGGAGTACAGCTACGCTGATAACAGTGTGGTTGAGTGGTTCAGCCTGTATGGATTGATCTAAAAAAGATCGGTGATGGCATGTGCGGAGATTTTAGTTAGTCATAGTGTTAATTAAGCTGTGTTGAACTGATGGTGATCATCTCTAAGTGTGTGTGTGTGTTTAATTATGTACATAAAGTGATTAATGGCAAAACCTAGCCAGCTAGCAAGCTAGTATGTATTAGTAGTTCTCTTAAAAAGATCAGATGTGTGTTTATATCATTTCATATCTTGCTTCAGAATTTGGTATTAGTATGTACGTGCGTCTTGATGGGAACTACTGTGTATGTACTACTAGCTAGCGTTGGTGATGATCTTAGATGGGAGGCATATGCATTTCTACTTTCGAGATGAAGTTCCAAATAGTTAATTTACCTTTTTCTAACAAAAGAATATTAATTATTTTCAACACAATAATCTCATGCATGTCACTTAAAAAACACAATGCATAATATTATTGTATTTAGGAACTCCACATGATCACATATGGGCCACAATCATACCCAATCCTTACCAACTTTTGGGCATGATTGTTTGAGCAATTTTGAATTTTTTAGAATTCCCTAGTTTGTTCGTCATTTTCATCATTCAGCCTAATGGGTATTCAGTGTACATGTGGTACTGTTATTGATCGGGAAAAAATTTTGAATATGGTGTGGTATTAATGGGTAGGCAGTAGCTGGCAAAATCATGCTAAGGTGCTTCCTCTATTTTTTTTTAAAAAAATATGATGTTTTAAAATGGAATTGACAGCTTAAAGTTGTGAAAAATGCTTTTCCGTTGTTATATTTTTATATTTTTTGCGAACCATAGTAGAAACGCCGGCGCTCATATACACTCGCTCACACTTACCCCTATAAAACGCACACGCTCACCCTTATGAAATACACACACGAGCACTCTACCCTTATGAGCACCTTTGAGACACTGGGTCAATATGTCTTCAGATTGACAAAGTTATCACAAATGCCTCGTGGTACATTACGGCATCGCCTACTATTAAAAGAATAATTAGCTATAAATGTGAGCACCCATGCCAAATCTAAGACTTAAATCTAGGTGGGCAGGTTCCACCACAAGTAATCTAATCAGTTGAGCACTCATGATCAGTTCACATTTTTAATATTGTAAAATTACGATAAGAAAAACTAAATGCAATTCTCGAACAAGTGAATGCACTAGAGACCATATCAATATCGCAACTTACAAGGAAAAAAAGGATGAAAGGAATATTACATTTCAAATCAAAAGCTTTGAACACACAATTTGAATTTACAAATTTCAACTCTAAATAAATTTCAAATCTGAACACACATACCAATGAGATCAACCACTGGTGCATCATTGTGATCCGCTATGCTGTAGGTTCTACTCCATCCACCTTAAAATATAGCTACGTTTAGAGTTTTAATTTGTTCCAAATATAACTATCTAAGAGATATAAAATATAAAGTTTGGCACAAAACTTTCTATCCTACCCCTAATGATCCACATAACACCAATCAGAGTGGCCTCGCCCCCACCCACTATAATAAGAGCCATTTTTACCATGCACCCAAATTCTTAATACCTCCAAAAGCTCTAAATGTAGCTATATTTTGGGACGGAGAGAGTTGTTGCCACCGCTTTAATTTTCTTTGTTTGGTACATTGAAAGTTTCACTAATAGGTACATTGAAAGTTTCACTAATAGAACTAAATAAATATAATGTTATATTCAAAAGTATAAAAGTTAGATGCTTGAAACTATTTAATGCAATACAATTATACAAAGCAACAAAGCATATGAAGAAAAGGAAGACCACGCACTTCATTTTGATTACTTAATCTTGACAATATAGTTGACTAGTGAAATATTTAGTTTCTAGTAGATAATAATATTATTGTTAATCTTCCCTCACAATTGGTGCAATTCTAGCAAATGTCCCCGTGAAATTAATTCTCCTGTGAAATTACCTGGGTGACCCTTTTTAAATGTGTTGGTAGTACCAGTATCCCTCCATCCCACCTTGCTAGGAACAGTACTCTCCATAAGGTAGTATTGTACTCTTTGGTTAACAAATTTCATATGCTAGAGTTGCACTCCTTTTAGATGGCTGGAGTAAAATTAAGATGGGGCATCACACAAGAAAGAGCTAGACGAGAGATTTATTAAACATGTTGCCCATAGATCATGGCGCTAGATAGCGGTAAGCTAGCTACAGTAGTCAATGGTGGAACCACCTCCTGGACTTTTGGGGGGAAGGCCAGCGCGGCTCCACCACTAATAGCAGTGCAAGGGTGGGATGATGACTCGGACATCAACGACAAGATACATAGAGCTAGCGGGTGGGAGAGGTGTGGTAAGGGAAGATGATCATCGACCAGAACTTTGTCACTTGACAGGCATCTCATCTTAAGTACGTGTGAGTGTGAGTGATCAGATCTAAATAAGTCAGGTAGTTGGTATATACTCTCTTTGGTTTTTAATGTTTGACGTTATTGACTTTTAGATATAAGTTGAACCATTCGTTTTATTCAAAAAAAATTTATAAATATAGAAAAATATAAGTCATGCTTAAAATATCTTTAATGCCAAAACAAATCACTATAAAATAAATAATAATTACATAATTTTTTAAATAAGACGAACAGTCAAATATATGTCTACCAATCAACAGCATTAAACATCAGAAATAGGAGGGAGCAGCAGGTACCCTGCATTGTATAGAGCTACCCATGGAGGCGATCAGATATCCTTAGCGTGATTGTACACTGTTTTTGTTTTTGTGTGCACAGCTACCGGCTGGTCCATCTTAATTTGCGTACGTGCCCCTATTTACACGTCGATCGATCGATAGATCACTTCGTTTTCACGAGGCATGAAAGAACGCTCGCGCGCGAAAGCGATCGACGTGCCGATCGCGACGGCCGTTAGCTCGATCGATTTGACGGTTTCGACTGCACCGGGGCGACACGCCGCTAACCAGCTGCATAAGAGAACACAACCCCGCGCGCGCGTGTGACGGCTACGAGATTTACGAGGAAATCGACCGATCGACAAAATCACGTAGCCCTACGAGCGCTCACGCGTACGTGCGCAAGGCTACTAGCGACGCGATATACCGATCAAACAATCAGACTGCCCATCATGAGCGCTAGGCCGCGCCGGCGCGCTCGCGGGCGGCCCATTCCTGCAAAGACGGAGTGGGGGGGTAAGGCCGCGAAGCGACACAAAGCGGCCAGCCCGGCGCTCGCCAAAAGCCTAGGCCTTCGCCCGCGACTGCGCGCGAGCGGCAGCGACGTCGTCGCGATCGTGGTCGTCCTGCGTACTGGCAAAGCCTATGTCAGCTCCCCCCGTGCTATAGGGGCCAAGGTGTCGAGCTACCGGCATCTTGAGCGGTTGAGCCTTTTTCTCCGCTTCCCGATCGATCCGTGTCGAGACCACGACGCGTATAGACGACACCAACCGGCGGGGGGGCCTGCCCTGTGCTGCGCAGGCCGCCCTGCGTGCGCCGCGTGGTGGAACGGTGCAGGCCCCGGTCGTCTACGGCTACCACAGCATCGATCTCCTGCTGCGCTCAGCGACGTGACGCCATCAGGTTGCATCCATCAGGTGGTGGGCTGAACCTGATCGAGCCTCCGGCCGTTGTCCGGAACCTTATCCAAGCAGTGCGCTCTGTCGGCCGGCCGCGCGGGAGCTCCACCATGGGAGACGCTTTCACCCTCAGCTGCCGATCGATTTATACAGGAGCTGAGCTAGCTGCCTGCCTGCCTTGCCTGCGGCTTTAGCCCCACGACGAGACCTCACTTTCGCTGGTGAGCACGCGCGATCGACTGCATCCGCGCGCGAGTGACACATGCGTCAAGCCTGTATTTATGGTCTCCGAGCCTCCATCCGATTGGGAGATTCACTGATACACAGCAGTGTCCGCGGCGTTCATCATGCACCGTCATAAACCATCGCAGTTCAAAAACAACATTGACAACGCACTACTACAGGCTTGTACGTACGTGGAGATCATCCGAAAAACTGACATGTACTACTCAGTACTCCCTATTCTAAAATATAATTATTTTTAGAACTATTATATCGTTTTATAATGCAGCTATTTTTAACTTTTTTTTCATATCGTCATATCTAATATGTCTCTACCAACCACCCCTACACTCATCAACCACACTCCTCAATTAAATCTTTCTTATATTAATAAAGAGTAATATGATCTTTTCATCTATATTTTTATTTTTTTTAAATAACATAAAAATAGCTATTTTTATTAACGAAAGGGGTAGCGAATAGCGATCGCCCGAAGCAGCCGGGACGCCTACATGCACATGGAATGCGCAGCTGCTGACGGTAAGTTAGTTCAGGCCTTTGCTGGGACGTGTGTGCACAGTGCACCTAGCTGATCTCTGCCGAAACGCGCTCTAGCGATCTAGGGCTGCCGTTTTGCCAGGGTATGGGCATGCCTACCCCGATCGAACCCGTACTACTACGGCCGTATGACTGGTACACTTCTAGGCTGAGCCAAGCAGGGGTGGGCGGTGGGCCAACTAAATTCAAGAATTTTCAGATGTATATATTTTTGATAAAAAATATAGATATACATAGTATGTAATATGTACATATGTGTATTAAAAAAAAAGACGTATTTGACCCAAGAAATAAATAAACCCATCTTCCTCGGCCTAGCTCCCTCCTCTAATGATCCAATTTGCATAAGTCCGATGGTCCAATTTTGTCTGTCAAAATTTTTTTTTACCCCTTCTCATTTTAAATACACAATCTCAAAATACTAGGCCCGCCCCTAACACTATGGTACACCAATAATTCACAATTTATTGGCTTCGTTCATGACTAAAGTTTGGGCTGATCAGACCTATGCTGACTGGCCAAACTTAGTTATTAGCACATGATTAATTAACTATTACGAATTTGAAAATAAATTTATTTATTTTTTAAAGAAAATTCTATATAAAAAGCTTTTCAAAAACCACACCATTTAATAGGTTAGGAAGTGTGCTGTGATAATCTAGTAGCTATGATAGAAAAGAAGAGCGCCATTATGTGATTGGCTGGTGATAACGTGAAGGTAAGTACACCTTGGTGCGATGCACATATATGCAGAGACAATTCATAAAACCATTTCGAATCAATTTTTTGAACCGCTTGATCTGATGGTCACGTGTCTAGTACTGATAAGGGTTTTCCAAACTGCCGGTAACCATAGTTACCGTGGGGTTATGCTAAGGGTTACTGCTGGTAGGGTTTGATCAAATTTAAGTTTGAATCTAAATTTTGAAAAAAAAATAGGAAAAAACCCTGAAAATTTCTAGAAATAGCACATAATTTCTAATGATATCTAGTGATAAACTTTTGTAAAAAATACTAAGCTAACTTCATATTTTACTATGACTACAAGACGGCGCTGCTTCAAAATCTAGATTTAATACTCGTGGATGTTATATTATGCTATTTTTATCATTGTCAGATGCTAGGTTGTGATGTTTTCTTTCTTTAAGTCAAAAGAGCACGATTAACACATCATACCGTGCGATTATCATAGCTTATCGCGCGATAACCGTAACCTTACCATGAGAACTGTAAATTTTGAATTTAATTTTTTAAAGATAAAATTCATACGATTTTTAACGGTTACCGCAGTAATTACATGGTAACCGTTTTACCGTTGGGGAATGGTAATATCCCTAAATGGTAAGAGAAATCCTGGTTGGTAGTGATGCCATCATTGTGTAATTTGTTGAAGTCTTCTCAGGCTTTGTTAGAAACGGCATGAGTTTAACTGGTGGCCTTCTCTTTCGGTTGCAAGAGGCTGCATGGGAAAAATTGCCCAAATATTCTGACTGGTTGTTTTTTTTTTGGAGGATTTGCGTTGACAATGCGATCGATGACAACTTGACAAGAAGGATATATCTATATGTCGCATGTCTTTTACCCGGCGGTGTATAAGCAGTGGAATAGTCTTGGTTACTTATGGACCATCGGCTTGGACAGCATATGCTCAACAGATCTTGATTGATATGCATGAAGAAAGGATTTGGGGTTGATTGATCAGATATCACTCGAAGTATATGCTTAAAAAATGATCTTGACCGATGACCAAGGGGAGATGTGATGTCTGGTTTTTTTTTTTTTTTTTGAGAAACCCGCCGACCATTCTTTTGCAGAGGCAGATTTGTAATGTTTTTTTTTTCCAATGTGAGCTCGAAGCATAATGTGAAACTTTTGTCACCTAGAAGGTACATATTGTTTCCTGATCTCACTAGACAGAACTGCCAAAGTGTGACGTGTTGATATATATGCTAGTTATTTTATGAATGTCTGCAAAGTCTTAACATGATACACAGCATAGCTTAAACCAGTTGGACGTGCAGAAAATGTTCAGAAAGTTGTACAAGCTAAAACATGATACATGAATTCATATTTATCATGCCCTGTCGTCACGTTAATTTATTGAGATAACATCAGAGCTAAAATATAGCTAACATAATGGATTCTGGCCTAACTAGCTAAATGGATAAGCTCCTTTCTATGGGCTACTAAATGCATAGCCTGGATGTACTAAAGGGCATGCCTGTAACACTTTTTTCGAACATCCAATGGGCTTGATCATAAGCCTCCTGACTGATCTCCATAGCCACACGTTGGCCCATAAGAAAATTTTGGTCCGAAATGCATGGGCCAAAATAAATTTCCCTTTTCCTCCTTCGTTGGAAAGAAAAATCAGTATTCTCATTGACTGTTTTTCTTAATATGCACTACTACCTCTGTCATAAAATAGAAGGAGTTTTAGAGATAGACACGGATATTAAAAAAATTATTAGAATTAAATAAGAAAAGATTGTGATTAGTTGAGAAGAGAAAGCAGGTGAAAAACTTTTGTGGTGTAAGCTTATGATTGGTTGAAAAGAGAATATAGGTGTAGAAGTTGTTATATTTTGGGATAAATTTTGAATGTTAGAAGTTGTAATAGTTTGGGACAGAGGGAGTAGCAGATATTTTCTTAATACGATTTTGTTTTCGTTTTTATAAATATAATTGTATTTTATAAATAATTGTATCTATCAATTTATGTTACCATATGTAAAGTTGTATTTGTATATAATTATATAGAATAAACACCTACTGTTATAATGTGAACCTGCCACGATCTAACAATATATTTGTGTATGTTTTCTTTGATTAATGTGGTAATTTATATTCCGGTTTATGTTACCATATGTAAGGTTGTGGGCACCCCGGTTTTCTGCACTATAAGAGGTAATTGGTAAAACAACGCGAAATATCTAGTTGCATGGGATCTCAAGAGAAAGCCAAATAAATGCAATAACCATCCAACCTCATCGCAGCCTTGTCATACAAACCACTAATTATAATGCAAAACAACCGAAACGCCAGACTAAGAACACGAGAGATATTTGGAGAAATAGTTACACTAGTCCGCACGGCGAGATATGCCCGTCAAACCACACGAAGGTGGCGACCAAACACGATACATATCTCTAAGGACATGGTCTACGGTTGAATTACTCTCCATGTATCTCAACTGTTCTAAGCCTATACTCATGCAGACTAGCCCCAGGATAATTGCTAGTCCACACTTTCATCTCTAGCAATAGTATTCAATAAATGGTGTACAAGTAAGTAGATTAAATTTACTACATCAGAGTTACATAGGTCAAATGACCGAATAATATGATTCAGCGGAAGCTTATCTACCCATACCATAGGCAATCCGACTAGGGGTAGACCCCTTAAAGAATCAATCCTGAAGAAGTAACGAATTCCCGTAGCACTCAACCTACAGCAACAATTTATAACCATACAAGCAAGAGTCAGTATATTACCGAAATAATGTACTGGCAAGGACAATCCTATATCGCTACATGCGAGCTCTAAAATCAAGGAGATGGCTATTTGTGAGTTCAGTTTTGCATAAAGCTAATTTTAGTTTACAATCATTTGCAACGGTATTTAATAAAATATTAGAAACATGTATAACAAGTAGAAAAGTGATCAACATAATAATATTCCTGCTTGCTGCCCTCCACGGCAACAAGCCACCATAAGCATTGTAATAAGCATAATAATTCTCATAAATCACCAATCCTAATCCCAATTTCATAAACACATTTAAAAGCATAAATCTATACTCAATGGACACAACCATGCCGCTCATGACCATGAGCACGGCTAACCAATTAGTTTTGACTCTGCAGAGTTTGTACAACTTTACCCACATGATATAATCGCTCTAGTTTGTCCAGTACCCATCGGTACCACTACACTCTACACATTGAATGCGGTCTAGAGGTCATAACACAGCTTTTACATTACCTAACATTTAGCCTTGCACCAGCACGAGGTGTGTTACTCCACATCGGGGTGCTAACCGATGCCGAGGGTGGCGGGCCCACGCCTTAACCCAGCGCCGTGGCGGCAGCCTACCCGGCTCCCCATAAGGCACACAACGTTGTATTGGACCAACTTAGATGCCTATTCCGTTACGGGATATAAGTAGCTCCTCTGAACAGTCCTACGGTCCGTTGTAGGCACTGTCCATACTACTCTGTCTACCAAAATACAAGGCTAAACATTAAGTAACTTAATCCACTATGGCTATCCCATACTAGCATATGCGGTTGTACTGTTTAACATGAGAAATGACACTGAGTTTGGTCCTTAATCGACTCAGGCGAACACTCCCCCTATCGATGTGCAACTACTCCATATACACACCACTTGCCGCCCAAGTCTAAAATCAGGTTTTTCATCATTTTAGTTCACAAATAACCAGAGGCTTCACCTATAGATGTCCAAATGGGCCGTGCCCCGTCGGGCCGGCCCGGGCACGGTGCTACAGTAACCGTGCCCGGGCCGGCCCAGCACGGTTGGCCGTGGGCCGTGCCGGCACGGCCCGAGTAGCCGTGCCGTGCCTGGGCCGGCGGTGCGGCACGGCGGGCCGGCACGGCACGGCCCGTGGACTGTAGCGGGCCAGCACGGGCACGGGCACGGGCACGGGGCGTGGGAACGGGGCACGGGGCACGGCACGGGGCACGAGCCGGCACGGCCCGCCCGGAGGGCGGCGGCGGAGGCCGCGCCGCCGTGGCAGGCGTCTGCGGCCGCGGAGGCCGAGGCAGGCGTCGGCGGCCGAGGCCGGGCAGGCGCCCGGGCGAGGAGGCGGCGGCGGAGGGCGCCGGCGGAGGCCGAGGCAGCAGCCGGGAGGAGGCGGGTGCGGGAGGGGCGGCGGGCGGAGGAGGCGGGCGGGAGGCCGAGCGCGGGAGGAGGCGGAGGAGCCGAGGAGGCGGAGGAGGAGGAGCGGGAGGAGGCGAGAGCGAGGAGGAGGCGGAGGAGGCGGAGGAGCCGAGGAGGCGGCGGGAGGCCGAGGTGGAGGAGCCGAGGATGCGGAGGCGGGAGGAGGCGGAGGAGCCGAGGAGGAGGCGGCGGGAGGCCGAGGCGGAGGGAGGAGGCGGAGAAGGAGGAGGCGGGAGGAGGCGGAGGAGCCGAGGAGGAGGCGGAGGAGCCGAGGAGGCGGCGGGAGCCGAGGCGGCGGGAGAGGTGGGAGGAGCCGAGGAGGCCGGGAGGAGGCCGAGGCGGCGGGAGGCGGCGGGAGGCCGAGGTGAGGAGCGAGGAGGCGGGGGAGGAGGAGGCGAGGCGGGAGGAGGCGGAGGAGCGAGGAGGAGGCGGAGGAGGAGGGAGCGGAGCCGAGGAGGCGGCTGGAGGCGAGGCGGCGGGGAGGAGGTGGAGGAGCCGAAGGAGGCCGGGAGGAGGCCGAGGCGGAGGGGCTGCCGAGGAGCCGAGGAGAGGAGCCGGGAGGAGGTCGAGGCCGGCCTGGCCGGTGCGTGCTGGGGAGGAGAGGCAGGCGACCGTTGCACTGACATCTGCCCGTTGCTGGATGACCGTTGCTACAGTGTCTCGGGCCGCGTTGGCCCAGTCAAAAATTGACACCTGTCCCAACGGTCCGAAAAAACGGGCTAGATTTTGAATCTAGCCGTTGCATGACCAAAAATCCGAAAAAATATCAAAAAAATCCGAAAAATTGTGAAAATTTTTTCCTATAAATAGGGGAACCCCCAGCCACATTTTTCCTCATCCAAACCTCCCCAATCTCTCCTCTTGTGCTCTATTCTCCTCTCTTTTGCTCTCTTTGCTCAAAATTTTTGTTTTAGACAAAATTTTGTCTAAAATTCAAAAAATTTCCCACATTCTCATACGTAATAGCTGCAGCCTCCGGTGCTCCTGCCAAGGTAAAAAATCTTAAACTTTTCTTCTTTGTTCGTACTATTTTTTTAATACTAATTTTCTCTATTTATATTGCAGGATGGATCCGAACTACCCGACGTTTCAACTGAGCGACTTCGACCCGAGCTATCTGTCGATGTCGCAAGGAGACAACTCTGGGTCGGCTCCTACACCGCAAGAACATACGGAGGAAATACATGCGCTTCACAAGGATCCGGAACTGCGAGCGGGAGCTTGTCAACGGCAACCGGCTTAAAGAGATCAAGAACTTCTCCCGCCTGGCAACATTTTGATGAGATCAAGGAGACCGCCGCGGATGGAAGGGAGGTAACTTACGCGAAATGTAAAATTTGTAAAACTAAACTCTCTGGAAAATCTTCTGGTGGAACAGGGCATTTGAGGCGGCATGCCTGAGGCGTGTGCGAAGAAGCAAGGTTACCAGCTAAGACAGCAGCAACTGGTACTCAATCCGGACGGTACGGTACGTTCATGGGAGTATGATGCTCAGGTAGCACGAGATTCCCTTACCCGTTTAATTGCTAGACAGGATCTACCCCCTAAATTTTGGTGAGTCTCCTGCATTTGAGACTTACATTAAAACTGCTCATCAATCCTAGGTTTCAAGCTATTAGTAGACAAACTACAACCCGGACTTGGTGAATGTTTACAACCAAGGCCAGAGATAATATTAAACAATTATTTGCTACTTGCACATTTTCTATTAGTAATCACATCTGATATTTGGAGTGGTAGGGCTAAGGAAGACTATATTAGTGTAGTTGTGTCATTATGTTGATGATGAATGGGAACTACAAAAAAGCAGTAATAGCTTTAAAATTAATGTGATGTTTCACTAATGCAGAAATATTGCTGAACGATTCTAGATTTGTGAGGATTTGGCATCACAAATAAAATATTTGCAGTAACTCTAGATAATGCAGGCAAATTCCAGAGCGAATGGAAATTTGCAGCCTTTATTCAATGTTTATGCTGAATCATTTCTTTTTACATCAACGTTGTGCTTGGCATATTATTAATCTTATAGTTAAATCTGGTTTTAAAAGAGTATAACTGTATATCTCGATTCTATCCGTGGAAGCCATAACATGGCTGAATGGTTCTCAATCCTCGACTTGCGACTCTCAAAAGCGATTCTGCATCGCTTCCGGGACAAGCAACCACGCAAGTTCCAAACGGATGCGGACCATCGGTGGAACTCGAACTTAATTTAATGTTGAAAGACATCTCGCTGCCTTACAAAGATATGCTAACTGTTTTCTGCAGTCCAAGAATGTTGTTTACCAGTGACGGGCAACCGCTACTGACAGAACGTCTTGGCATGTATTTGTAGAAAGGTTTTATTACTTTCTTCGAAACATTTTATGATGCAACTGTTACTTTGTCTGATGCTTTACTATCCAAACTGCTATTAATTTTGCATAAAATTTTGAGATTGCGCACTTTATATAAAAGACAATATGAGAGATGGACCCAACTATTAGGATTTGCAGTATATAACATGAAAACAAAAAATATCTTAAATACTGAGGAACATTCCATACTTGTATGCTTTTGCATTTATTCTTGATCCTAGGGGTACAGATACCGGGCGCCCGGGGTTTCTAACATATCTTTTAAATCTTCTATTGGGCGATACACATGAAATAGTGATTATCTACACTAACTACTATTCTGGATTGTAAGACAAAATTGTTATGAAAGTTTCGAAAGTATAGACAACTAAGTTTTCAGGAGTTCGCGTGCAAAGAGCCCCGCACCCGTCCCTATCCCAGGTAAGAAACAAAATTGCAGTGGGCGAAGGTTTGGGTGGTTCCTCTTCTTCCTTCGAGCACCGTGGTGGAAGTTCGGGGGGGCCCGCGCCAGCAGTCCACCGCGCGCTTCACTTGAAGCTCTTGAGCTGTCCACCCACCACTTGTGACATCGACTCGACTCAACCACGGAAGATCTCACGTTCTTCACAATGGTGGAATGATCCACACAGAACGCCCAATATCCCGTGCTCTCCAAAGCTAGCACGGGATGTGTTCACGTTGCGTCGCCTGTGTCTCACGCACGGTATCCATCCGAATCGGGCCTTCGGCAGTCTTTGCGGAAGAATTATTGAGGACGAGACAGAAGACAATCTCCGCAATGAGTGGTAGAAATGCTACTCCTGCGGTTCAGGAAGGACTGGGAGCTAGCTAAGAGAACGTGACCCAACACACACACCACAGAGAAACCAGATTTTGGCTCGCAGCAGTTCGAAAGCAATCTTTACCAACAAAATGGAGGAGAACTAGAGTAATCTTTTTTTATTTTTAGCAGTCAGCCATTGACCTTTTTTAGTGCTGTACTCCTTTTTTTTCTTTGTCATGTTTTCTCAAAATTGAGTTTTTACATGACAGAGTTTCTTAATGAGGCGCAGCGTGTAATATTCAAATCAATAAACCGGTCATTGCGCCAATTTTTTACTAATATTCTCGTGCAGAAAATTAAATTGCATAACTATCGCTGTACTGTTCTTGCTATTTTGCTTGTTAAACCTCATATACCAAATTTCCTGCCTCTAATATCATCAAAAAAATACCCTCATATTTTTTTACTCATCTTACATAATGTTTTTACATTTTTTTAATATTCTTTTTTACCACTCCTCTAATTTTTTAAAATTTTTTAAGTCTCTTTTTTTTCTTTTTTTCCACGTCATCTCTCTCAGACTCAGTTTGGATCTCAGTCCGGTCGACTCGGCGCGCAGCGCGGGGAGGCGCGGTCGGAGGGGCGCCTCGCGGGGGGCGGCGCGCAGGCGGGGAAGAGGCGCGCGGGCAGGCGGCGGAGCCAGAGAGGCCGAGGCCTGCTCCGCGGCTGCAGGCGCGCGGCGGGAGGGGGCCGGCGCGCGCAATGCGGGGAGCTGCCGCGGCAGGGCCGAGGCGACGGAGGCCCGGGGAGGCGCGCGGGGAGCGGAGCATCGGCGGCCGGAGGGGCGCCGTTGAGGAGGCGCGAGGCGGTCGGCGGACGACGGCGGAGGAGCCGAGGAGCGCCGACTCACTCGGCCATGGCGGCACGAGGCCGCGACCATGGCCAAACGCGGCCCAGGCGGCGGATCGCTGGCTCTGGGGCGCGCGCGCCATGCGGAATCGCGGGGGCGGCCGCGCGCAGGCGGCAGCGGGACCCGACCGCAATGCACCAGCGGCGTTCACCCGATGTGGCGGCGCGGCGGCCCACATCGGCCCCGCACCCCGATAGCCGGGGACGCCGGGTGGGGCCGGAGCACGCGCACCTCGGCAGGCTCCGCGGCGTCGCGGACCGGGCCGGCCCGGGCCCGGTGGGCTGCCGACGGGCCGTGCCGGGCACGGGCCACGGCGCCACGACCCCGGCGCTGCCGTGCCTGGGACCCGGGCGGGGAGGCACGCTGGCCGGCACGGCACGACCCGCTACAGGAGACCGTGCCTACCGACGAGGCCGTGCGTAGCGGGCCGTGCCGGACCTGGCCTCGGTCCGTGCCGGCCCGGGTCCGCCCGTTTGGCCACCTAATAGCTTCACCTCTGTCCAGAAGTTATAAAATTCCTATTTCTCAAAGATTATATTAATGATCACTGTAATATTTTAGCACCATTACTAAGCACATGCGCCTCTCAAGCATAAGCAAGTGTATTAACTTCTAACATAGACCCCCATGAGTACAATCAAGTACTCCCTAACAAGCCTAAGGTTACACAACAGCAACGGCGGTACAACGTCGGTTTGGAAGATGAATCATACAACTACATAGCGTTATACAACTACCACGTTTACCACAGATTCAACATTACCTTATTCAAAATACGCACGATGCAATTTTACAAACAATACATTTCATCCAAGAAACAGTAGGATGTCAAATTTCCCGTTCAAGGACGAGAGATAGGATAAACTTGCCTTCTCATTAGAATAACATTCGAATACCAACTATTTCACTTCTTTACTATCGATATCGAATTCGTTCTTAGAAAGAAAATAACGTACGACCAAATAAATAGCAAATAATGCGGAAAAACTCCAAACAATGCTCTAATATGCATGATATTTGTACCTACGGTTGCACTGTTATAAAATGAATTTAGGTGAGAATTTCTATTTTTATCATTTACGGTTTGGCGTTTGACATGAATTTTACATTTTCTAATGTACATAATAACCCCACCGCAACGGCTGTATTTGTATCCTTATATCAGATTTTTAGAGATTACTCTAATGACGTGTTTTTGCTGAAGTGTGAACTTAGATAGTGGGCCTAGGCATGTGTGGTTTCTGGACCGATTTTTTAGTGAAGAGAGTTTCTCATTTTTTTATCTTTGCATTTCGGAGATATAAATTTTAGAAGACTATATTTACACAAAGCTATGTCTAGTTACACAAGAATATTAAATGCTCCAACGCATTAATTTAAAATGTGGGATCCTACGCCGTGGTTTTGGTACTGTCCTTGATGAGTTTTGGTGATAGAAGTTTCTATTAATTATCAACTTCCAATTTGGTGATATCTAATTTTTATAAGTTTTAAGCTTCGTTATCTCACGGTATCTATACACTATAATTTGAGTATATAGTTGTGTTTTAGCGAGACTAAAGTCTTTATGAGATATACAAACCCCCCCCTCCACCCTTAACTGATATTGTAGACGCAAGGACTGTGGGCTCGTGAACATCATTGGCCATTTGGGCTGTACATCTCATTAGAGCTTAAAATAACAAGTTTCTCTATGATTCTTAGAATCTATTATCTCTCCTCCTTTATATCACTCATTCCAGAAATATTTACCTATTTAGTAAACACTCCTTAAAGGCGGTTATTATCTGTACCAATATTGTATGTTAACAATTCTTTGTTTCCAGAATTGAAAGCAAAAATGTTTTGAAGCTTAACCAAAAGTGGTTTCATTACTTATTTGGAGCCAATACATGAATTTCCTATGCATTTGTACAAAGCTCCCCAATACATCTATTATTAGTTCTTAATTTATATGTATTTACCCCTAATTACAAGTTTATCTATAGAGTGTCTTTCATATAAATGAAACTTTCGGTTTTAGTTCACTGCAGTAAAGCATCACATATTTGCATGAATTTACCCCAAACCCTTAATCCACTACTATAGTAATGGAGAAATAGTTAAATTATACTATGAAGGCTTTATGTGTCTTTTATGTTTTTTATTTATTTTTAAGGATGATTTTAGGTACTGATTTCCCAGATTTCTATTCTACAGGAATAAAGTTCAAATTTTGTGGATTTCCAGAAAAATTTTTATTCACCCAATTTGGAGTTAAATGACGACTTAGATATGAATTTCTGACCGACTCCTCCCGCCCCTTACTCGCGCCTATCTTGCATATTTTTCAGTGAAATAATAAAGCTCCATTTAGTACTTCTTCTTTTATTTTTTTTCGGATTTTTAATCAGTCGGTCCGACCCCGGTCAGTGAGTGGCATTTTGCAAAATGTACTCGGGCTTTCCGAAATAATAACCCACGATGCCCTTAGCCACGTCGTGAGAGGCATTTTTAATCATTAAGAGTACTCGGATTTTTGTTGTTACATGCGGCTATAGGTCCTCGGCGTCCACATGTCATGGGTGTTATTTTACTACATAGCCCTTACAAGTCTTTTATCTCTTTTAATCAAGTCCTCCACGCACGCTCTAGCGACGTGGGCCCCGTCTGTCAGCGAGACAGTCTCGCGAGCTAGGGGGGAAAGTAGATCACAATGCCCGCGGAACTTCTCGCCTCGGACTCGAGCCGTTGCTGGTGAATGGTTGGCGTTGTTCTTAGCCCCAGGCGTCGGGCCGAAATAGAAGATGATAGCCCTTATCTTGCGGATCTAATCCGCAACCCCGGATCTTGGTGGGCTGATCGGGGAATCGACTGCGAAGGACCCTCGGCGCAGGCGCGGAGTGGTTCCGGCTCGCCCCGGTCACCCGGCCTGCATGTTCCTCTTACAGCTTGGATTTTGCCATTTTGATGCGATGCATAGGATACTTAGAAGACATCCAGGCGGAAGTCTCACCTGCTGTGCAATATCTCCAAGATCTCAGAGGAGGGCTGGACTAAGTGCGGCGACGAGAGAGATGGCTCGGCGGTGG
>RYFJ01002848.1:0-43446 GCA_003991445.1 Oryza meyeriana var. granulata | reverse complement strand
TGAAATAGCTCAATCTCTGAAAATTTAGTGACATGGCAAGCTTATCATTTACCTGCAAATGGAAGTAGAAACATGCAGCAGCCATAATCCCATGCTCTCTAAACATCAACCAATGGGCCACCACCTTGCCCAATATAATTATGCCTACCACATTCTTTTACCATCTTTCATGGCTAAAACCCAAACCATATTACACATCAAACATTCTCTTATATAAATCCACCATTCCACGACTACCCCTAAGTCATCTGGTATAACAACTACCAATCCCATAACCAACATATCCCCACAGTTCGCATCGCTAAATACAGTGAGGACACAATTCCAACGCGTCCGTCGCTCCGCTAACCGTGGGACACGGTCCTATTCGAATTAGTTCTTACTCTGCTCGAGTCGCCTGTACATCTTCTACCCACATGAATGTCGTGACCTAGCAAGCCAACACGGCCACACTCTCAGGTCTTGCATTCCCCGCTACCCCGGTCAACTGGTACCCCCCACTCTACCACACTCGAGTGCGGACTAGAGGTCACACACAAACCATTCCCACGCTATCCAACCCACCTAACTCCACGCTGGCCCCTCGACTGACTTAGTCACCGTGTCGTTGCGCGTGCTGACTAAGTCGGGCGCCTCACCGTGATCCGCGGGGAGGACCTCTCACCCCGGCCAACTCACTAGCGCGCGCTCGACCCTCCAAATAATACCTCCTCCTCACGCACTAAAGACGGCCGACTCGCATGGCCACACCTCCCGGCTGCTAACTTAAGTTAAAGCCGCCCATCCTCCAGCGTGTGGAAGTACCGTAGGGCGTGCTCTAAACTAGACACGTCAACCATGTTCGGTCCTCCTTAACGACCAACGGAGCCTACATTGCATCGCGACCCAACACCACCCATCATCGCCACCCTATCATCCCCCGTTCAAGTCCAACCATATCTCCCACATTACCCTCTCAATCCAATGTTATTCTTTTTGCAGATTAACCCACCATTTGCTATTAACTACCAGTTCTTGAACCCCGATAGCTCCATCTATCGGCACTTTTCTAATTAGTCTAGACAATAAGCACATGCGCCTAAGCATTTGGTAAAATAAGGTATCCCAAATCCTACTAACCAGGGGTGACAACCGGCACTTAAACATAGAATCACCATAAACCAAGGAATGGTACATGCCATAACCAACACAGCGACCGGTAAATATAAACCTCACCCCGTTTCTCCCCATCCCTTTAACAAGACTGAAACATGCATATAGATATTTCCGTCTCACCAACAATTCCCAATTTACTGGGAACAATATAGCTTCAATATGCTTAGATGCTTGCTCTAGAATGCTTGCCTTGCTGCAGCGATGGATTCACACTCAACTTCAGGTTGCTGCTCCGCGTACTCCGAAATTGTCTGACAACTCTACCGGATACAAAGCGAATATGCAAATAAGAATCCAAACCAACATGCCAACTGCGCAAACAATGCTCCATCAATAACTTTCTGAATAATACAGTGGCGCTACATTTAACTTTTAAAGTCAACTTTTAGTGAAAGAATCACTTCAAAATCTTTTACGGTTACATCTCTTACAAAAAAATAACAAAGCATAGGCCAAGGCTGAAATTGGGGCCCAGTTTTGTCTAATTATTCATAACTGTAACCTTAAGTTATTACATATTTGGACTGACATTTTCTATTAAGCATTCTCAAGAAGGCAGTATTCATATATAAACAAGAGCATTTCAAATCTACTGGTTATCCAGAAATACCGGCTCACTGGATTTGATTTACAATTGATCTTATAGTCTTTGAATTTACACCAGTTTATCTTCAAAGAAAAGTTAGAACCACTTAGGCCTTCTTTTGCGGACGGTAGTTTTGTTCAAAAACCCTTCATCACAGATAAGGTTCACAACTTTCTGAGTAAAACAAAAGCTGGTTTCACATTCCCATTTTAGCATTAGGATAACTTTCTTCTAGAAATTTACTACAACACTTTCACTAGGTTATAAACACTGCTTATATTACTACGATATCTCATTTTAGAGAAACAATCCCACATAGCAAGTTCGTGCAACTACCCCTTTTACTTTTACCAAATTCCATCAGAGAAACCTTATTTTTATGAAGTCCATACCAAACATTTGGTCGCTCCCAAAACGGAGTTATAAGTGCATTTTATGAAATTTTCAATGTTCCTAGGCACAAAAGCGGAACTCGTTCTCTTGTGTCTTCTATCTATTTTATGATATTTTCTCCTTACAGAAAGGTTCATACTTTATACCTTTGGACAGGGCATTAAAGTTTCACAAATATTACCAGAACTAAAAAAAACAATGGTTTCACTCACAAAACAGGATAAAATGGCAAACTTATGGATTCTAGTTGGCCACTATTTTTCTGCTCTGTCATCAAACTAAATCGGTTTCCACACTTTTCTTTTTCTTATTTCTCTCCAGCCTGGCCACACGACACGAGACGACAGAGCCAGGCACAGGCAGAGCTGAGGCGCGAGCTCTCCAACGCGGCCCCGCAGCGATCTGCCGGGCGTTGGCTGCAGGTCGGGCAAAAGAGACCAAAGGTACAAACGGACGTTCACTGCGATCACACCAATCGGTGCAAGTGCAGGCCGCCTTTGGTGCAACCGAACCGTAGCTTGCTGGCGACCGAGGACACAAGCTCTGACTATGTTCCGGCGTTGGCCCGAGGCTCAGCCACTAGCGCTACTGCACACCGTTCCGCCAAACCAAACATACGCGGATGTGTCTCTCTACTAGAGACTCTAGTCCTCACCACGCCGTGTTACCTTCTGAAGCAGTCGTGAGGTCTGCTCCAGCAGTCTGGCTAGCAACGTCGGAGACGGGCTTGGCGGCGGCGACGCTCTCCGGTTCCACAGCCCGGCCGTAGTACCCCCTCACTGGTACCCAGTCGGCCTCGCTAGGACACGGTGGTCTACCAGGTTATAGACTTCCTAAGGATGTTCCTGTGCAAATGAACGAAGCGGGCTCACCACAGGAAGAGTAATCGAGACGGCGGCAGGCGTGCCGACTTGGGGACGACGACGGCTGATCCTAGCTTCACACATCATAACTCGATTCCTTCGGCCAGCTAGCTTCTAAGGTGAGCGGACGTGGTGGCGCAGTGGCCCAGCCGTGATGCCAACACAGCAGGTCGAAACGGCTGCAACACCACGGCGGCAGTTCTGGTACGGCAGAGAGCAGAGCACGGGGCGCCACGGCGACTTTGCGCAGCAAACCTAGGGTTGTGCAATACGAAAATGGAACGATTAGGAGTGCTCATCATGTTCTTGTGGTGGGAAAGGATGGAGCTCACGCTGGCTCTAACTCGGGCTCAACCGAAACACCTTTCGATAGGAGAGAGGAGAAGATGGCTTGTGGCGGTGATCCTTGGGGTTTCCGTCGGTTTCCTCGGTTGGACGTGGGAAAGAGGATGAGAAAGAGACTGGCTGGCTAAAGTTGAGGCGAAAAGGTCGAGGTTCCAATGTTGAGCTCATTCTCTATGCCTCGTGTGCTGTGATTGGAGAGGAAGAAGGAGGCAGTGTTACACCGTCTGGCATGCAGTTGCTGAGTTGTACAGTGCTACAGTGTTCATTGGTGGGTCCCACATGTAAGACAACACTTTTCTACACAATAATTTGGCTTAGATTTAGTCTATGGACTAGTGGGTCCATGCTGAAGGGGAACCTAGGGAGAAGAGAGAGGTGTAGGGCGTGAATTCTTGGGTGCAACACCACTGTCCCATGCTGTGCTATGGCTTACAAGTGGCCAAGGTCCTGTGGGTCCCACTGGTCAGTGACTTGAGAGAGAGAAACCTCTAGAAGCTAAGTCTTGTGAGCTGTCGCCAACATGCAGTATTGGTATTTACTGTTTATAGGTTAAGAGGAGCATAAATTATGGAAAAATTAAGCGAGGTAGAGAAGATGTGTGTTTAACCTGCTGACCAATTTTCAGGGTTAGAAGTGGTCTGGCTAATCTGTGGTGAAATCGCAAAGTAGCATGCTGGTCCAGTTTTTCTGCAGTGCAATTTATGTCCCTAGGCTTGCTCTTATTATTTTATATGATTGTCTTTGGGAATTAAATTAAGCCAAAAATATGGTGGTAGGGTTCATGTTGGCACCCACACTCTTGGATAAAGGGTCTGTCTAATTATATCTTCATTTTATTTTGGTGAATTTAGAAGCATACCTATTCATTTTAGGTAACTCCTTAGTCTAGCTGATTTGAGGGATTTATTGGTGTACTTAATGAAGTGATAAAATCATGTAAAATTACAGTGGATAAATTATGTGGTGATTAGTGTTACGGAATTTTTCCATGATTTTATGTTTGACCAATCATTTTTAGAAATTCCTTAGGCTATACAAATGCATATGCATCCTATTATGAAAGTGCACTTTAAGATCCAAAAACAATTCAAAAGAAAGCCTGCATATGAAATGGTACTTAATTTATTTATCTCTATATTTTTTTGTCAAACTTTTATCTATACATATTTAGTCATATTACATTTTCTGTTTCTTGTAAATTATCTCCTGAAATTAAATCTAGGGCTGTGACAACAAAGATGGAATATTTGATAGCTCCTGTTTGGAGAAGTTATGGTTTAGGCTGAACTGCGTCGGAGCGTTGTTCAGAGATGGATTTAATGCTGATATTAATTAAACTATATGGTTTTTAATGATTTTAAATGCAAATGTTTTAAATGCTGTTTAATGCAAATGAATCATACTATGCCTTCCTTGGTATCCTGTTGCATTACATTGCATTTCCAGTGTGGCTTGTTGAGAGCCTCCCGGTGGGTGGTACTCAGTCTTGCCATTATTGCAATCTTTAGAGTGAAGCCTTAGCGAGGGGAGAAGAAGTTTGCGTGCTTGGCTTATACCCCAGTTGAGCTTCCCTGTGGCTTGGAGCTGAATCTACGCTAGTTGCTGTCCCACTGCTTTTTTCTTCGGTGTGAGGACTAAGTGCCTCTTTGTAAGATAAGTTATATCGTTATTTTAGTTTGGTTATGTTTATCAAATTATCAATTGTGGGCTATCTCGGCTAATTCTCCCCTGGACGAGGATTTATTGTCATAATATAGCTTTGAAAAAATTCTGGTGAATTTCTGGGAGTAACAAGTTGGTATCAGAGAACCAACTTTACTGTAGGATAAGCCAACAACCGGTCAGACCTTAAGGATATCTTTTTCAAAAAAATCTCTTTGCGGAAAAAGTCGACTCTCTGCTATCTATGGAATTCTCTGCATAATGTTTTTATCTCCATCCTCCTTCCTCCTCAACTGTTCTAGTTATTAAACCTGGTGGCTACAACAAGGAAGATGATGAAGTCCTCTCAAGCATCGGAGAGCGTCAAGGAAGATTTCGTGGATCCAAGTCATCATGCCGTCAGCAAGAATAACAAAGACTTCGTCCAGGAACCAATCCCTAAACCAAACCTCCCTGGTGACCTTTGAAGAGTAGTGGGCGTTAGTTTTAGTCGCTTGTGTTAGCTTGCTGTTAGTGTGTTGGTGCTTGCTCCTTGTGCTTGTGTGTTTGGGTACGTATGGCATCAATCTATTGTCAGCTCCGGTGATATGGCTATATCTAGTTTGGCAGCTGTAATAATTCAACACTCTATATTCATTACAGTTCCGGAGTAATATTGAAATATTTAGTAACACAAGATGCTTCACCTCTTTCTCTCTTGCCCATACCTTCTCCTCCCCGTTGAATTCTCCACCACCGTTCCATCATGGTCGTTTTTTATACATATGATATGAAAGGAAGAGATTATATGTGGGTTCAGCCTTGCTCTCGTAATGACCACAATCATGGCCTCACGAGGTTCAGCTAAAGCAAGAATGCAAACTTCAGTATTGAGCGCCCCAAAATTGTAAACGAAATCTACCTAACAGATCGTGAGGGGGGCTACTTTTCCCCTACCAAAGCTAGGTTGGTCATATGCCTGCAAAAGGAAGCTAAAGGAGCCTAGCCGAAGACACAAGTAATGGATAGCCTAATCGGCTCATCTTTGAAGATTACGACTGGACCTCAGAAGACAAAGCAGTCTATCAGGAAGACGAATAGAATAGGATGAAGAATAGAAAGAGACAAGTCAAGCCAGGATTGAGGATCATCCTCGCCATTCTAATTTTCTCAGGAGAGAATCAACCCCCTACCAGTTACAAACGAGACCAGAAAAACAATGTTTGGATGGATAATTTCTCGAGACTACATCCGAAGCCAAAGCGCCAGTCATTGCAAAGAAGCATCAACGACGTCATGGTCACAACAATCATTATAGTAAAAGAAGGACAAGTCGGTAGCGTCAGAATTTGGAAGAAGGGTAGACATGCCTAACTCACAATGGAGTTAGTGAAAGCCAGTTTATGTTAATGGAGTTAGTGAAAAGTCAGTTTATGTCGACAGAGTTAGTGAAAGCCAATTTAGGTTAGTGATAGTAAGCCTGACCAAGTTATTATCTTTAGGAGTACTAGCAGTTGTTGTCGTGATTCTAAGTCTATCTACATTGAAGGGTAGCACCTAAGACAGAAGCATCAAGGATAGAAGTCAAAGACGGAAGGAACCAGATACCAAAGCAGTTGGTATAGCTATCAGACAGGATCCCTACAACAACCCCGGTAGTTGCCGATGAATATTTCCATCACTATTATCAGAATCTAAAGAATGAGAATCCTAAGGACAATTAGTAGGAAGGTAGGAAGAAAGGTGATTGATAAGGAGACCAGACGAAGTAAAATCAGTAGATGAAGGGAAATGTTTCATCAGGAAGGACCAGTCGCCAAGAACACCTCAGCACCGTCCGCAAATCCATGCCTAGTCCGCAGGATCGGTATGTTGTCGACAAGCAAGTATATAAGCAATACCGGTGACAAACGGACAGTAAGTTGAATTGAAGTTGTCACTAAAGGATCAGGCCTAGATGGAAGCCGACCAAGTAACTAAAAACCGGATCGCCAGAAGGACAATCTGCCAACCTGAGAGTCCAATAAAGCTGCGAGACACTAGTATGGTAAAAGGTTCGAGATACAGGCTACCTCCAGGACGAAGAATGAGATGGACTTCGAGAAGTGCCACCAGAAGAGTTGACGGAAAGAATTGAAGACCAACCAAATCCTTTTCTTTCTAGCCACCCCAAATCTCGCGATGAGATTTCTATAAGGGGGGTGGATTTGTAACGCCCTGAAAATCGTCTTAATTAAAAATTATCGTGGGTAAATGGAAATACAAGAATACACTAGAAATTTTTTTTGAGAAAAGAGTTTGAATAAAATTTTGAAATTTCCAATATTAAAAATCCCAAGTTTAAATCTTTAAATAAATACTTGGATGCTTTTATATTCCAGGGGTTTTGTCGGAGTATTTTAAGCGTTTGAGTATTTACAATAATAAATTCTTTGTGTTTTGTGGTGGCATTTACTTCTGGTAAATTCCCCGTGATTTAATAAACTCTCTAAAATTTTCTTGGATTTTTCGAAGCTACAGAATTAATTTTAATGCTATAAAGATCACTAAAGTAATTAAATAAATATAAATAAATTCATTTTCCTTTCCTCTGTTCGGATCGTTCCTGATTCAATCCTTTGAAGTCTCCCCGTTCATCATGAACTCTGACTCCCTTTTCTTCTAGGGTTTTGTGTCGTTCCTAGAACCCTAAAGTCACCTCGAAAACCTAAATTCGGAGTTACCGGATTTATTCATTTTTGAAACCCTAGAACTCTTTTGGACTCCCAATCCGAGATCCTTTGTATTCGAAATATCTATATTTTCCTTTGAGATAAATTCCAAATATTCCCTTAAACCCGTTTTCTGTCAAAATAAATCCAAATCCCCAATCGTTCGAGTTTTCTACAAATTCCAGTCCCAATAAAACACCTTTGTCAATTCTCTAATCCCAAAATATTTTATTCAGAATATTCTATTTTCTAGTTCCCGAAAAATCTCCTCCAGTTCCCAACATGAAGAATAATCCGATATTTTATTCCCCAAATATTCCTCAAATATTCCGATATTCTACTCCCCAAAATTCCCTCAGTAAAATATTCTTTATTCTCTGAATCCCACAAAATATTCCGCCTCCAGGACCCACTACATATATTCTTTTTTCTATTTACTTCCAAATACTATTCGATTCCCAATATATATATTTATACCTATGTATATATACGTATGTATATATGTATGAATGTATATATCCTCATATTAAGAGTATTTCAAAAAAGTATAATACGTAAATATCCTCAAAATTCCAATTTTCGCAAAATTGAAATTTTCCCAAAAACTCCTTCCTTTTTCTTCTTTTTCTTCCTTTTTCCTTTTCCTCCCTCCTTTCTTTCTTTTCCTTTCTTCTTCCTCCCTCCTCCTTCCTTCTTCCTCTCGGGCTCCCCAGGCCTAGCTGTGCCCCTCGCACTACCCCGGCCCGGCCTGCCTCCATGCCTCGGCCCTGCCTGCGCCAGCCCAGCGTGCGCCGCGACGCCCGCACCTACCGCCACCGAATCCGCGCGCAGCCGCCACCCGTTGCCGCCCCAGACTCCCTCCCCTATAAAGGCAGAGCCACCGCCTCTCTTGCCCCAGGAAGCCCTAGCCGCCGCTGCCCTAGCCACGCCGCCTCCTGCCCTGCATCCGAGAGCGGCGCCGCCGCCGCGCCGCCAGCGCCAGGTCGCCGTCGCCTGTGCACGCCGCCGCCACCCCGTCGCACCGCCCAGCGCCCACCGCCGCTGTCGCCTGTCGAGCCGCCACACCGTAGTCCGTTATCGGCCGCCGCCCAACAAGCATACAGCGCCGCCGCCTCTTTTGCTCCCTACGCCCGAAGCTGTCACCATCGTCGCCTCTTTGCTCGCAGGTGAGAAGCCGCTGGCGCCACTGTTCTCCCCCTGCTCATCACTGCCGATCTCTGGTCCCCGAGCCGCCTCGGCCCCATGGTCAAGCTGCCGCCTTTCCTCTTTACCCCACTGGTGCACTGTCGTCCGTCGTCGCCGACGTCGTCATCTGCGCCAACTCCGCCAGCCGCCGTCATCGTTCCCTCTTCATCGGTTTCACCGCCTGCCGCTGCCCATCCAGAAGAAGCACCGCCGCCTTGCTCTGCTCCCGTGCGCCGCCGTCGTTTGGACATCCATCGCCACCGCCTGCCGCTACCGGTCTACCATCACAGCCCCGGCCACCACCAAGTCGTCCATCGCCGCCGCCCTCCTCGTCGACCCTGCGTCGTCGTCTGCCATCGCTGTCGTCGTGCCGGCCGTGTGGCACCGCAAGTGGGCCCGGTTGGCATCCCCATCCGGTGACACAGATGGGTGAACCCAATCTCCCACCTCTGCTCTGTATGGCAAGGGCCCACAACCAATACTTATCCAAATAATTCTATTATTAATTAATTTCTAAGGGAATATTTCAAGAATATTTTTTTTCCAATTCTTTTCGGATTTATTCCGAATTCAATTTTCCGAAAGCCACATCTTTTCCGTCCGAACTCCGATTCGACCCGTTCTTCTTTCTAAATTCATCTAAAATCATAATTTATTTGTTTATGTACTTTTTATGTAATGTTTATTTGGAGTTTCTTAGAATTTATTATCGTTTTATGTGTAGTCGCTTACAATCGCCAATTCGGAGGATCGCGGAGTCTACGGAAGAGTTCGGAAGAGCGATTGAAGACGTTTTGGGTGCAAGGCAAGTCACACGACAATCTCCTTGAGCATGTTGATCCCATTTGTGAAATCTATTTTGTTTTAACATTATTGCATGAAATATTTTTGAATGTCATTATATGGCTATTTATTTATTATCCTATGATCCTTGATTATTATGGCCATGTCAATATTGATTTCTTTACCTTGATACCCCGGGTAATAATATTGACTAGCTAGATGTTTAATTATTTATCTGGCTAAATTATTTAAGATTTTGCTTAGCCATGCCTTGAAACTATAGTGACATTTTATGTGGGGGAAACAATTCAAACATCAATGACCCTTTAATGATAAATGGCTATATGTTCACGACAGTGCATCATGGTTGATTAATTAAATGTGACAACTAAAACTTGATTGATGGTGGGTTGTGAGTACCAGGATTGTGATTGTTGCTAGTGGTGCTCATGACAGTTAAGGACCGGTTCGCAGACTACTTGTTGCGAAGTAACACTCGTGCTAACCACAAGCTAGTATGGGTAATGGTGGGAACCAAAGTGTAGTACGTTCAACCGGGGTCCACCATGGTGTGTTGTGGCTATGTCAATAAAACCACCATGGCTGCGTCAATAAGTCCATGTATTGGGCATTGGATCGTTTCCCTATTGGGGGTTTGATTAGCTCCTGCCGAAAACTGGTGGTCCAGCGAGTGGCTCCCTTGTTGGGCGGGTTACATGGAGGGACCTATCACAATTCCTTTCCGAGATACCGTGGTGGTATTAAGGGGCACAATAATGTGTTGTGGAGTTGTGTCTTGTGGGTAAATTGGTACACCTCTAGCCAGAGTAAAACTATTGGAATAGCCGTGCTCGCGGTTAATGAGCGGGCCTAGCAATGTTTTCTGTGATTAGTCCCACACTATTTAATAATGATGACAAATGATGTAATATTGATAGCTCCTGTTTGGAGAAGTTATGGTTTGGGCCTGAACTGCGTCGGAGCGTTGTTCAGAGATGGATTTAATGCTGATATTAATTAAACTATATGTGTCGGAGGACGAAACCTCGACGGCGGGAAGTCAGGAGACCCCCCTTTGAGATTCGGCCAGGGGAGTGGTTCTCAGGTGAAGCCGGCGTCAAGCGGAAGAAGAGAGATCAGCGCTCGGGGCAGATGACAGAGCTTCCTCTCCCTCTTCATGTATTGGCCCTGTGGACTCCCCTCACCTATAAAGGAGGATCCATGCCTCTCTCTCTCGGCAGACTGAGTTCCAGCCTCAGGCCACCCAGGCCAGCTCTTGCTCTCTCTCTCAGAATCGCAAGTCCCCGGGCTAGCTTCCGAGCTCCCCGCAGGGTCCAGTTTGTAACTACAATCCCACATTCATCCACCACAGATAGCAAACCACACACACAGGAGTAGGGTATTACGCTCCGGCGGCCCGAACCTGTATAAATCCTCGTGTCCCCCTTGCGCGCGCTGTTCATCGTCTTCCCCACGTGATCTCCACAGTTCGGACGGTCCGGACCGTGTTCGGACGGTCCGGACCCCTATCTTCCAGCTCGGGCCCCTCTGTTTCTGCCCCGAGCGCTGATCTCTCTTCTTCCGCTTGATGCCGGCTTCACTTGAGAACCACTCCCCTGGCCGAATCTCAAAGGGGGGTCTCCTGACTTCCCGCCGTCGAGGTTTCGTCCTCCGATAGCTGGCGCGCCAGGTAGGGGGAGTTTCCTTTTCAGGTGTTACGCCGGCCAGGTTCCGGCCCAGCTTGCCGAAGAAGTATGACAGCTCCGTGGATCCCACGGAGTTCCTGCAAATATACACTACCACCAACATGGCGGCCGGGGGCGATGATCGAGTGATGGCGAACTACTTCCCCGTCGCTCTCAAAGCCCAGGCGCGCTCTTGGGTGATGAACCTCCCCGAGGGGTCAGTTCACTCCTGGGAGGACCTCTGCCACCAGTTCGTGGCCAACTTCCAGGGCACCCTTCCGCGCCCTGGGACCGAGGCGGACCTCCATGCCCTACGTCAGGGCAGGGACGAGACGCTGAGGCACTTCCTACAGCGCTTCAGCCAGGTTCGCAATACCATCTCCCCTCTCCTCCTTTATTAGAGAAAGTCTTCCCCTTTCCTTTGACTGCACATAGGGTACAACTGCCTGGACTCCATCGGACGCGATGGCGAGTCCGGGCGGTTCGTCCCGACTCGGTCCGGGGCCTCCGGGCCCGGACGCACATAGGGTACAACTGCCCGGACTCCATCGGACGCGATGGCGAGTCCGGGCGGTTCGTCCCGACTCGGTCCGGGGCCTCCGGGCCCGGACGCACATAGGGTACAACTGCCCGGACTCCATCGAACGCGATGGCGAGTCCGGGCGGTTCGTCCCGACTCGGTCCGGGGCCTCCGGGCCCAGACGCACATAGGGTACGACTGCCCGGACTCCATCGGACGCGATGGCGAGTCCGGGCGGTTCGTCCCGACTCGGTCCGGGGCCTGGTGGTTCGTCCCGACTCAGTCCGGGGCCCCGGCGTGATAGTCCGGACCACGCCGCCCTGTCGAGCGCGAGTCCGGGCAGGCTGATCCCGGTCGATAAAGTTCCCGGTTGAACGGCTGCCCCCGGTTGATCGGCCTCTCCCGGTTGATTAGCTCCCGGTTGACCGACCGCTCCCGATAGACCGGCACCTCCCGGTCGGGGATCTTCTCCCGGCGTCGAGAGCTCGCTCCCTCATCACGAAGCTGAGCTCGAGCACAGCCCCTGACAGGCCAAAACGGCTGCCGAGCGCTCCGTGATGGCTGCTGCGGGCAGCCCCCGAGGCGACATCGCCCACGAAGACGACGACAGCGGCGATAAGCGGCAAAGGGCCGCACCTGCGCCGCCGCCCCCGGCAATGGCCCGGGGGTGGTGCGCCGTCCCCGAGACGGACTTGCGCGTCCTCTCGGAATGCCGCGCCATCCAAAAGCAGGCCAAGCGCGTTCAAGGCGATTCGGACGGTCCGATCCGAAGGTGGACGGTCCGATCGCCCTGGACCGGACGGTCCGACGCGAAGGCGGACGGTCCGATTGCTCTAATTCGTACGGTCCTTTTCCCTTGGCGGACAGGCCGAATCCCGCTCCCGCGCACAGATCTGGCCCCGGTCTGAGCCTGGCTCCCGAGCGCGCCTACCTAGCCCCGGTCGGAGCCCTTGGCTCCCGGGCACGTACCTCCTCCCGGTCCGAGCCCTTGGCTCCCGGGAGCGTATCTAGCCCCGGTGAGAGCCCTTGGCTCCCGGGCGCGCGTATTTAGCCTCAGTCCGGGGCCTCCTAGGTCCCGGGCACATATTTGAGCCGAGGCACGGATTCCCGAATCCGTGTCCCGGGCCCGACACCAGGGTGCCGAACCAGGGCAGCCTCGCCAAGGCGAATGCAGGCCTAGGAACGCGACACCCGGAATAGGGCGCGAAGCCCGGACAGCACCGCCCCGGCGAGAATGCTTCCGGAAGGTCGTCTCACATCCCATATTCAAGCCCGGGCCCCCGGAACCCGGCTTATATATCAAAACCGTATTTCAGTCCGGGGCCCCCGGGTCCCGGACACATATCGCATGACAGCCGGGGCCCCCGGGTCTCGAGCACATGCCGGACTCGGGCTCGCGAGGGAAGCGAGTCCGAGCTCCGTCCCCCGAACACCAGCAACCTCCGGACAACACAATAAACCAAGGTACGAAAACATAAACATAATCATATACATATGCAAATACCTCTCTTTGTACAAGACAGGCAAAATCGGAGCGCAAGCACAAGCAAGACCCGGGTCGCGGTCACCGGTGTACTTCTGACCGACCCCGGGCGACGTCAGAAGGGGAGCACTCGGGGGCATGGAGGGCCCCCGAGCCCCGAAGGTGGCCGCGCATGGCGTCAGAAGAAGACCGGCGCCTTCCTCAACCTCTTCGCCAAGCATCAGCTCTACGAGATGATCGCCGCGGTCGAAGAACCCTGCCTCCGGGGCAGCGGGCTCGACCACGGCCTCCCGCGCTTTCCTCGTGAACTACCGCGACTCCCATGCAAGCTGCCGCCACTTCCTCGCGAAATCCCGCGATTTCCCCGCGATTTCCTCGCGCGCGGCGAACTCACGCCCCCAAGTCGCGAGCCCGGCCTCTTGGGCCCGAGCGCTTTCTTCTCGGGAAAATATTTCCTTCTCCCGCGCCTCTATCTCGGACCAGGCGCAGGAGGACTCATCGGCGGCGGATCCGGTGGCCACTCCCATCGGACGGCGCACCCCTCTGCCACCGCGATCTCCGGCCCGCGGTCGTAACGAAGAACTCGCTGGCGAAGCCCGGGACCCGGGCGCATATCGCCCGTATTTGTTCCCGACCACATGTCCAGGCTGCGCCATCAAACTCCACCAGCTCAAGATGAACCAGGCGGACCCAGCGTCCCCTCGTTTCTTCAAAGACGTGGCCCCGTTTCTGCCCGGAGCGGTTCCGGCCGAGCAACGGGGCCAGGGGCTGCCCTGCCGCTCGTACGCACGCCGCCGCCTGCCGCGCCGCGCCGGAGGGACATCCAGTCGCCGTCTGGCTCTGCTGCTGCGGTCGGCCAGAGCGTGGTCTGCTGTGGGCGGCTGGACGTCAAGGTGGTGTCGGCCCAGCCGCCGAGGGTGGCTGGTCTGGTCGTCTTGCCACTCGGCTGCGGGCGGCTGGAGTACGGAGATGTGACAGCGGCTGTCTCCTGGAGACGCTGTCGGGATGCTGTTGGGAGACAGGCGGGAGGCGCCCTATCACCTCATTGTCTGGAGGGCTGGCGCAGAGTCTGCCGGGGGCCGACAGGTGGGCCCCGAGCAGGGAGTGAGGTGGTGGCGCCCGGAGGCGAGGCACGGGCCCGAGGCCAACGAGGCCCCGGGGCCGAGCTGATATAGAGGACGCCCCGGGGACGTGCCCGGGGCCGATGGCGATGGCTTCCCGGGGACGAGCCCGGGGTCGAAGGAGCGACGACGCCCCGGGCTCGTGCCCGGGCCCGGTGGAAAGATGGCCCCCCGGGGATCTGCCGTGGCCGAAGACCCACGCGTCCCCAGGGCATGTGGGACCCCCTGTCCCGTTTCGCCGACAATATGGTTTTCAATGATTTTAAATGCAAATGTTTAAATGCTGTTTTATGCAAATGAACCATACTATGTCTTTCCTTTGGTATCCTGTTGCATTACATTGCATTTCCTAGTGTGGCTTGTTGAGTACGGTGGGTGGTACTCAGTCTTGCATTATTGCAATCTTTAGAGTGAAGCCTTAGTGAGGAGAAGAAGTTTGGTGTTTAGCTTATACCCCAGTTGAGCTACTTATGGCTTTGAGCTGAAGCTACGCTAGTTGCCGTTCCGCTGCTGTTTTTCTTCTGTGTGAGGACTAAGTGCCTCTATTGTAAGTATTTATCGTTATTTCGTTTTGGTTATGTTTATCAAATTGTCAATTTGTGTACCTCGGCTAATTCCTGGACGAGGATTTATTGCACAAATTAGCTTTGGAAATTCTGGTGAATTTCTGGGCGTGACAGTTGATGAATACATAAGGTAGCGAGGGTCATATCTGAGCTAGTGATGTCCTCATCACACTTGTACCTTGCTCTTGGAGGGCTAGGGTTTGATGTGGAACAGATGGTTGAATAGATTCAAATGGAGTTCCACATCCAAGAAGCACTCACAAAGAGTCACAAATAGAAATTTGCAAGATCGAGTTGGGATTCAGATTCACCAACTCGAGTTCATAAAAGGCAAGAAGCTGGCGGAAGAACTCGGAAGATGGAAGAGAAAGGCCCCAGTGGAAAAAAGAGGTGAAAACAACAGTCTCATCGGCCTGTGGCTCCGGAACCGATTCACCTTCAGCCGGATGCCAGTTGATGACATCGTGGCTTTGCAATCCCAGTTGCTTCTCCAGAAGCTTCAGTTTAGTCGACCCGCAATCCAAAGTCGGCCAGATCTCATCCGACGCATCCATGAAATCTGAGGCCCTTGGCATGGTTGAGGACGAGAAGATTTGGGGAAAATGTTGCTGGAGGTTTGGAATGGACGAGGAGTGGAATCGCCCGAGTTTCAATGGGGAAGAGCAAGCAATGGTGAACCCTTGCGAAGCGGGAGGCAAAATTTCGGCGCGGAGATTGGAAGACAAAACGATTGGTGGATTGGAGAAGATGAAGGAATCTTTTCTCTCTCTCCCCGCCTTTTATAGAGCCATTTCTGATTCGTGGGCTTGGGCTTACACAGTCGGTACTGGGCCATCAAGATATGAGTTTCTACAGTAGCACGCTCAATGTGGGCCACTCGCTGGCTGTGTTAAAATCACAGTGCTGGTGCTACTAACAGGAGCCGATGAGATAAACAGGTATGCTTCATGAAAGCCTAATTGCTGAACACATGTGTTTGGGTATCTGTCTTATCCACCAGGTATTGAAGATATACCCTTATAAGGGTCACAAGCTGGTCTTCATCAAAATTGGGGAGCAGGTATCTCTCAAGTACACCTGGCCATATAATGGATTAAATTTCAAAAAGTGGTGCTCGGCCTACATGCTTGGCCAACAGTAGCCATGAGCAAATCTCGTTCCAGCCGACATGACACTGAGGAGTCTAATTTCCGAGTAGTGCACTACTCGGGAGAGACTATAAATATTCTTTCCAGCTGACATGAAGCTGAGGAGTCTAACTTCCGAGTGGGACGCCACTCGGGAAAGACTATAAACACCTTTTCCAGTTGACATGAAGCTAAAGAGTCTCATATACGAGTGGCATGCTACTTGGCAAAGACTATAAATTATTTCCGGTTGACATGATACCGAAGAGTCTCATATACCAGTAGTATACTACTCGGGAAAGACTACAAGGTTAAAGATCTTTGACTTTATGTTTAATTGTTTTTACAATTAAGCACAAAGTCAGGGGCTACACCTAATAAGTGCGCCTATTCGGTGCATACTATTCATACATCTACATGGAGCCCTTCATAGCCTCGCTGCCAGCTGACATGAAGTAGGACTCAGGAAGAAGAAGCACTCGGACAAAGAGTACTCGGGAGCAATGCACTTGGGCTATCTTCACCGTGGAGGATGAGCACTCAACATCAGCTGTGACTCAACTATGAAGGTCTCAGGGGCTGCTGTGGAGGCCATGGGCCCCGGGTACCTCATCACAAGCATATGGGCCACTCGGATAGAGGATAGCCCTAGCCTTGTAATTAGAGATATGATAGAGCCCGGCAGACTTTGCCTTGTACAATAAGGAATATACAGTCCTAGTCGGGTAGGTTATATCTCTAAGAGGAAATCCCTTGGCTGTAATCCAGCTAGGACTCCTACCTTGTACCCCTGTCCCCTAGTATATAAGGGGAGGCAGGGCGCCCCATGAGGGCAGAACAACACACATCCTCAAAGGAATACATCACAACTAGACGTAGGGTATTACCTCACATTGAGGGCTTGAACCAGTATAAAACCTCCCCGTGTTCCTTTGCAATCCACCGAGTTTTGATCCAACGAGTAGCCCTATATTCATATTGCCAGTGTAAAACATCGACACGAGGGGAAGGACGATTGGCCACAACACAACCGCTAGTATTGTTGTTGTAGAACTGGTGTTGGGGACGGGGTGCAGCCGACGATCCTCCTGGATGGGTTTGACGGGGTACCACCACGCGCGGCCTTTGGCTACTAGACTGATAAGCTCGAATGCTGGCAATCTTGCACTTCCTCTGTTCCATCCGATTGTGTTTATCTTCCTGTTGGATGGCCTTGTCGACGAGCTTCTGAAAGTCTGAGTAATCCCCTGAGATCAGTTGGACAGAGAATTTGTCGTTTAGTCCATCCAGAAACTTCTCCTATCGTTCAGCATCCGTGCTAACGTCCTCCGGTGCGTAACGGGCAAGACGGTTGAACTCGTAGAGAAATTTGGTCACCGACCGGTTTCCTTGCTTAAGCGCCCAAAACTACTGCTTCTTTAGGGCCACCACCCCCACAGGGATGTGCATCTTCTTGAAAGCCGCTGTGAATTCAGCCCAAGTGATAGGCTGGCTTTCAGCTCCGTTAGCTCGGAAGTGGTCCCACCACTCCGACGCAGGACCATGCAGCTGATGGGAAGCAAACAAGACCTTTTCCTGGTCCGTACATTGTAGAAGATCCAGCTTCTTCTCAATGGCGTGCAGCCAATCCCTGGCTTCCACTGGGTTGGTTGTGCTAGAAAAGGTGGGAGGCCTCACTCTCAAGAACTCTACAAGCTTGTTTTGAGGTGGTGGGGGCATCTTTTGCTGAGCGCCTGGTTCTGCTGGTTCTGTATTTGCTGGAACATCATATTCATAAGCTGAGTCTGGTTTGCCAGATCCTGTGCGATGGTGAGATTGTCATCAGGAGGCGGCGGTTTGTTGGGTGCACCTCCCCGATTATTGTTTGTCCCAGTGTTGATGTCCTGGCCACTGCCATTGTAGGTGTTCACCATCTGTAAGGTTCAGATCATAGGAGAGAAAAAGAAAAGAACCCTTAAAATAGGTACACATTATTTAAAATTTAACTTTTATTGATCTGAACTAAATGATTAACATTTATGTTGCTTAAGACCCACACCACACCAACAGGAAACTCCTAACTTAAGCAGTTACATCACCACCCTTTGACATAAGCTGCCATCTAAACCCCACACACACAAGCATCACCTAAACACACAGCGGCTAACACAACGCTCTAAGGTAAACTCCTACTAGGGTACAACTTAACGGGGCGAAGGGCTTCGTCTGGTATTAGAATTGTGCTCGGATTCTTCTTCATCCTCTTGGGTGTCACCCCACTCCACTTCAGAATGGGTACGAGTTCCACTATCTCTCGACCTTTCCGAAGGGGTGCTAGCTTCCAACTCCTCCGAGTCTTCTTCTGCGTCATCAGCATAAGCCACAGGTGGAACTACTCTGAGTGGGACCTAACCATTGAGCAAACATGTCCTAGGTGCTAGCTAAATCCGAGGTGGAAGGCGAACCCTCTTCCTTGCAGTGGTGCGGATCTTGGCTCCTCCAGAGGGGCTTCTTCTTTGGCCAGCGCCAGCTCCTTTTCCATGCGATCCACTTTATTTTGCAACCTGCAGATCTTGGTGCAGTTCTCGTTCTCCCAATCATGAGCGGCTATCACAACGTCAGCATGAGCATTGTCCATGGCACTTAGCATTCTCACTAAGCGTTGCGTGGTAGCACTGTTCTCTGCCTTAGGGCCCTAGTAGCTGCTGTACTCATCATTGTGGGTCCAGGATGGATGGTAGCGATAGGCAGTGTCCCTTAGGCGAGTGGCTTAGCGATGGCGAAGTTCACCAATGGCCTCCAATGCCACTTCCTGACATGCAAGCCCGAAGTTCCTTCCTTCGGCTCTAAAGATCATGGATGGGACTCCTTGATGTACAGACTAGCATTACTCCTTTGTTCTATTATTATTGTATAAGTCTAGCTGAGTACTTGTTGTACTCACGCTGCATATCTTTCAGGTGAGGATATCGACGACACTGATGTGGTCTACTATTATCCCGCCGAGGGTGGTGAGGATCATATGTAGTCGAAGTTATGCTCTATCCCCAGTCGGTTGCCCTGTGGTTTGGTATGGCACCACTGGTTTTATCCTTTATGTTATATTTTCCGCTGCTATCTTTTGGGTTACTTTGTGATGAATTAAGGTGTGAGCCCTCTATATAATATATATAACCCTGCTGCTCGTTTATTCATATTTAGAGTACTTGTGATGTTTATCAATTGCTTGCGATGAAAGTGTGAGGCTAGTCGCTTTCCTGGGGACTAGCTGAACATGAGAATGAATTTAGAAATGATGAGATGCATGGATGTTGGTTCAACCGTAGACCATGTCCCCAAAAGTGTGTATCGTGTTTGGTCGCCACCTTCGTGTGGTTTGACGGGCACACTTCGCCGTTTTGGACTGGTGAATCAACTCTCCAAATATCTCTTTATTTCTGAATTCGGCGCGTTGGAATTGTATTGTGATTGGGTAAATATTGTGGCAAGGCTGCGATGAGGATGGATGGTTACTGTACTTATTTGGTTTTGATTCGAGATCCCATTCATCTAGATATTTCGCGTTGTCATAATAATTACTCTCCATAATGCACTTCCGGGGTGTCCACATACGGTACTAATTAAATACATAGGGTGGAAGCAGAATGCAGTAATAAAATTATTTGAAATCATTTAATTTTCGGTAAAAGAGGTTTTAGACCAACAATTTTTTGGATAAATGCTAACTTAAATTTTTTTGTTTTCAAGAGAAAGAGGAAAGAGCAGTTCTAACAAAATTTTAGAGGGCTTCTAGGCATTACCATTTGGCTGGTCCTAAGGTCAACGTGGCTCTGATACCAACTTGCCACGCCCGGAATTTCCATTCAAAATTCCAAACGCTTACATGTGTGTTTAACCCTCGTGTTATTTTACACTTAATGTTAAGCTGGCTGTCGGGTGTATACATTCGGGTATCTTGATTATTTAAAGGTATTGAGGATATATCCTTATAAGGAACTGGTCTCCATTAGAATTGGAGATGCAGGTATCTCTCGAGTACACCTCATCACACATTGGACCTGAGTCCATAATGGTACAAGGTTTACAAGCTTAGCCAACTTGCCATGAGCAAATTTTCGGTCATAATTAACTGAAGAGTCCAATTTCTAGGAAATATATCACTAGGGAAAGACTTTAAGTTAAAGATCTTTGACTTAATGTTTAGTTACTTCACAACTAAGCACAAAGTCAAGGGCTATAACTAATAGGTGTAACGCCCCTCTCCCGTTAACCCGTACAGGTTAACAGAGGAGGAACGTCATTACCTGTAATACATATACCAGTCCTAGGAGACCAGCTGGTACATACAAGACATTGGTGGATCATTGCCAAACCAGCTTTATTTAATATACATAGTTCTTACATAAATTGTAGCCTCGGAGGGAACCCGAGACATACAACGATACATTACAAAAGTAAGCAATGAAAAAACGCTGACAGACCTATACCCACAAGCAAAGCTTGGGACCTAGATCGAAACCCTAAAACTCATCGTACTCGACTTGGTCCAGATAATACTGGCTGAGGGTGGGGTCTTCATCTTCATAGGCTTCTGAGAGAAAGTAAGCAAGGATGAGTACACGAGGTACTCAGCAAGTCACGAAAATTAGGTGGCATGCAAGGTTTAGCAAGGAAGGTTAGGGTTATTTTGCAAAGGTGGTTTTCCAAAGATTTTGTGGTTCAAAAAAAATCGAAGTGTGCTATTTGAGTTGTCGGAAAGAAGCTCACGCTTCAATCCATCCCGTGAGTCTCTTTGTAACAACTCACCTCAGTTAAGTTAGTCGGGAAGAGACTCACGTCTCAACCCATTCCACAAGTCTGTGACTTGTCACAAATTCCGATTCGGAGCGTACCGTCTTCTACTACCTCCATTTAGGTGGATTCTTTATTTTAAAACTTGTTTCATAACTTAGACAACTCAACTACAGTGTCATCCCACACCCCGGGTCACACAGGCCTGTTTCAGGCCATACAGGCCATCCATCAATCACACAGACCGATTCTGGAAACGGTTCCCAACCCGCAAAATAATTGCACAGATATTTATAAAATAAAATCTATGCTAGAGGAATCACTTCACATTCGCTCGTAACCGTGGGCACAGCTATTCGAACCGTTTATAAACCTTTGCAAAGGGTGCACGCTTTTTCCACACGGCGTAAGCTTACTCCCTCACTGGCCAAGTGGGGAGGTTTGTGACAAGGCCTTTCCAGAGCCTTCCTAGGATAGCACGTTGCCCTATAAATGGGTTCTCTCAACCAAGTAGCAAAAACTCATTTCCTGTACTCAGGAACGGGGGTATATCGCCCTCTTGGCACCCAGCCAATCCCACATTTATTAGCAACAGAAGACGATCCTAGGAACACTAGTTACTTGGCCAGGGGTGTCCATTCCACCCGTGTGGCCACACTGTTATATGCTCAATGCAATTCCTCAAGGAAACGGCAGTTAAATGTCACGCGAAGTCAGAGCCACACAGGCAGCGACGACTCATGACCAAGTTTTGTAAAGTTATTTTATTTCGCAATTACTCGACCAAGGGCACCGAGGTTTAAAATCATTTTATTAAACCCTGGTTTTCCCATCGTCATATTTTTATTTTAGATAAAATGGGATCATCGATATTCGTACTCAAGTACGAATACCACGATGACAAGGTTACAAAGGATAGGGCAACAATTTATTCAAGGAGGGTAATATGTAGCAAATAGGTTAGGCCTGATCGCGGCCGATAACAGTCGTATTCCTAATTATGCAAGTTCTAGGAAATTAAAATAAAATTTTAAATCATGGGCCCAATATGGTCAAGGGTGACTTGCCTTGTTCTTGGTCTTGTGAGTCTTTGAAAAAATCTTCCTTCGGTGACTCCTTGGGAACAGTTTCATCGTCAGTGGCACGAATTAGAACGGCGGCGATGGCGGATGGCGACGAAGGGAATTTGGGCGTTTTCGATTCAGGGGCTAATCAGCGGTGGTGAGGGGCGGAGAAGCTTCACGGCTGCTCGGGGAGTCCAATGGTCGCAGCGGTTTGGTCTGTGGAGCTCTAGAACGGTGGCGCTACTCGGGTCAGTGCAGCGGTGGAGGGAGAGGCTCGGCGGCGAGGTGGTCTTGGCTTAGTTTCTTGGCGGCCAAAGGACGAGGGGTGTTGCCCTCTTTATAGAGGAGCTCGAGAGCTAGCAGATGACGGACTAAGGTGGTGGCACAGGGAGATATGCTCGAGCTTGCCCGACGAGACTCATCCATGGCGCGGCTCACTGTGGATGCCATCACGCGTGGCAGAGGTGAAAAATGGGAAGAGGAGATGATGGCGAGGCGACGGGACAGTAGGCTTGTGCGTGCGCATTGACTTCCGAGGCTCAGCGTTGAGGGAAAAAGCTGCGGCGGCCATGGCGTCCTTGACTCCGGTGCTCGGGATGAAGTGATGGCGCGGATTTCTCGCCGGGCGATGGGACGGTGGATGTTAACGGAGGCGTCCCGCATGTTTTAAGGCGTCGACCGGACAGCATGGGCACAACCAAAGAGAGAGAACCAAGAGAGATAGAGAGAAGAGAGAGAGAAGGCGAGCGGCAGCGAGAGGAAGACGATGACACTATGTCGTCGTCGGCTAACAAGTGGGGCCGAGCGTTAGAGATGATCACGGCCGCACGCGTGTTTGCATCGGCCGACTGAGAACGAGGGCAGAGGCGGGGTGGCTGACACGTGGGGCCCATGGGGATTTTTTATCCCAGGTGCGTGTTGGGCCGAGTGGGCCACGAGGGAGAGAGAGAGAGAGCAGGCCGTGAATGAGGGAAGGCGGCCCAGTGTGCACAGTGACCTTTAATATTTTTTCCAGGGATAGATTTAATTGGTTTTTGAGGTTTTAAATTTGAGAATTCATTTTTGAATAGGGTTTTTAATTTTAGGAAAAATTAGAGGATTTTGGTAGAGGTTCTAGGGCTGATTTTTGGAGAAATTTTTGAGATCACACTAGGCACAAATTCCACACTCAAGTAAAGAGCCATTTTTGAATTTAGTTTTTTATTTAAAAATAGTTTTAACACAAAATAAAAAAATGCAACCATTACAAACCTACCCCCTAAAGAGAATCTCGACCCGAGATTCGGAAACTAAGCGAACAACTCAGGGTATTCTACACGAAGGTGGTCTTCTCGTTCCCAAGTGGCTTCATCCTCTAAGTGATTGCTCCATTGTACTTTGTAAAATTTGGTCAAGGTTCTTCGCGTGCGTCTCTCGGCTTCCTCTAGGATGCAGATTGGTCGTTCTTCATACATCAGGTTCTTGTTTAGCTTGATGCCTTCGAGGTGAACTTGTTCTTCGGGTATGCGAAGGCACTTCTTCAACTGAGAGACATGGAATACGTTGTGTACGCCTACAAGTTCATTGGGTAACTGTATCTGGTAGGCAATTTCTCCTCGTCGAGCGGTGATAGGGTAGGGACCTATAAATCTAGGGGCCAACTTTCCTACCATGCCGAATCTCTTCATACCACGCAACGGGGATACCCTTAGGTACACGTGGTCCCCGATCTCGAATTCTAGGTCATGGCGTCGGTTCTTGGCATAACTTTTCTGTCGGGATATGGTGACTTTCAGATGTTCCCTTATTACTTTTACTTTTACTTTTTCTGCTGCGTCCTTTAGGAGATCAGGTCCAAATATTTGTCTCTCCCCCACATTGGTCCAACAGAGTGGGCTACAACACTTACGTCCATATAGCGCCTCGTTTGGGGCCATCTTGATGCTAGCTTAGTAGCTATTATTATACAAGAATTTGGCATAGGGTAGGCAAAGGTCCCATGTTCCAACGAAGTTTAGGGCACATGCCCTTAACACTTCTTCCAGAATCTGGTTTACTCTTTCTGTTTGACCGTTTGTTTGAGGGTGATATGCGGTACTGAAGTTAAGATGGGTTCCCAGGGCTTCATGTAGTCATTCCCAAAACCTTGAGGTAAACTGGGTACCTCGATCTGACACGATCTTTTTGGGAACTCCGTGCTGGCAGACTTTTCTGGTCAGATACAATTCTGCTAGTTTCTTTCCTGTGTAGGTGGTCTTAACGGGTATGAAGTGGGCTACCTTGGTAAGTCGATCTATGACCACCCAAATCCAGTCGTACCCGTTGGGTGTCCTTGGTAGGCCAGTTATAAAGTCCATTCCGATTTCTTCCCACTTCCATTCGGGAATTTTCAAAGGTTGTAGTAGTCCTGCGGGTTTCTGGTGTTCCACTTTCACCCTTTGGAAGATATCGCACATGGCGACATATTCGGTGACAACTCGCTTCATCCCGGACCACCAATAATGTTGTTTAAGGTCTTGGTACATCTTCATACTGCCAGGATGTATGGAGTATGCGGATTCGTGGGCTTCCTTAAGGATAAGGCTCCTTAGTTCCTTGTTGTTGGGCACACATATTCTCTTTTTACTCCACAGGGTTCCTTGTTCATCTATCGAGAATTCAGGGGCCTTGTCTTTGGGGATATTCTCCTTAATGGCCTTGATTTCTTTATCCTCTTTCTAGGCTTCTCAAATTAGACTTTCTAGGGAAGGTTGGACTACCAGAGTGGTGAGTGTTCCTTTGTTTACCATGGTCAGTCGGAATTTCCTGAGCTCGTGGCTTAATTCGGATTGAGGCGTCGCACCAAGGAGGGGTTGCAATAGCTTTTCTGACTTAGTGCATCGGCCACTACGTTGGCCTTTCTGGGGTGGTAGTGTATCCCTAGGTCATAATCCTTCAATAATTCCAGCCATCTTTTTTGTCGTAAGTTGAGCTCAGTCTGGGTGAATATGTATTTTAGACTCTTATGATCGGTGTATACTTCACACCGATTGCCGATCAAGTAGTGCCTCCATATCTTTAGGGAATGTATTACGGCGGTGAGTTCAAAGTCGTGAGTTGGGTAATTCATCTCGTGTGGCTGCAATTGTCTAGAGGCATAGGCTACTACTTTTCCTTCTTGCATTAGTACGCATCCGAGCCCTTGCCGAGAGGCATCACAATATATTTTGAAATCCTTCCGGATATCAGGCAAGGTTAGGACAGGGGCGGTGGTCAACCTTCTTTTTAATTCTGGGAAGCTTTTCTCGCAAGCTTCTGTCCATTCAAACTTCTTTTCCTTCTTTAGTAATTTGGTCATAGGCTTTGCTATTTTAGAGAATCCCTCGATAAATCTTCGGTCGTATCCGGCTAAGCCTAAAAATCTCCTGATTTCGGTGACCAAGGCTAGGGATTTCCAACCAAGGACGGTTTCGATTTACTTGGGTCTACTTCTACTCCTTGGGCTGAGATGACGTGTCCTAGAAAAGCCACTCAATTCAGCCAGAACTCGCACTTCGAGAATTTGGCGTACAACTGGTGTTCTCTTATTTTCCCTAGGACCAGTCTTAGGTGCTCGACATGCTCTTGCTCATCCTTGGAGTATATGAGGATATCATCTATAAACACTACGACGAACTTGTCGAGATACTCCATGAATATCTTATTCATTAGGTTCATGAAGTATGCTGGGGCATTGGTGAGTCCAAATGTGTGGAGGCCATGGGCCCCGGGTACTTCATCACAAGCATATGGGCCACTCGGATAGAGGATGGGCCGAGTCTTGTAATTAGAGATATAGTAGCACCTAGCAGACTTTGCCTTGTACAATAAGGAATATATAATTCTAGTCGGATAAATTGTATCTCTAAGAGGAGATCCCTTGGTCGTATCCGGCCGGGACTCCTACCTTGTACCCCTGTCCCCCAGTATATAAGGGGAGGTAGGACGCCCCCTAAGGGCAGAAGATCATTGATCGATACAAATCCTCAAAGGAATACCACCACAACTGGGCGTAGGGTATTACCTCACATCGAGGGTCTGAACCAGTATAAAATCTCCTTGTGTTCCTTTGCAATCCACCGAGTTTCCATCCGCCGAGTAGCCCCATATTCATATTGCCGGTGTAAAACATCGACAAAATGACATAACCATATACTCGTACAGGCCGTCTCTCGTGGAGAAGGCAGTTTTGGGTATATCTTGTGGCCTAATCTTCAATTGATGGTATCTGGTTCTTAGATCTATTTTAGAGAACACGGCAGCTCCTTTGAGTTGGTCAAACAAGTCGTCGATCCGAGGTAACGAGTACTTGTTCTTTATGGTTACCTCGTTCAAGGCTCGATAATCTATGCACATCCGCTGAGTTCCATCCTTTTTCTTAACCAGGAGCACTGGGGCTCCCCATGGGGATGTGCTTGGTCTGACGAAACCTTTAGCCTCTAATTCCTCTATTTGTTTCTTAACTTCGGCCAGTTCATTTGCGGCCATTCGGTATGGTCGCTTGGATATGGGTGCAGTTCCTGGTGCCAATTCAATGGAAAACTCTATTTCCCGATCTAGCGGCATCCCAGGGAGTTCTTCAGGGAACACATCGGGGTACTCACTTACGATGGGCACATTTTCCAAGCTGGTAGCCTGAAGGCTAGTTAGAATTGGTCGGGTCTTTTGGGTTCTTGAAGGGGTAAACTTTACTTCTTGCCCATTTGGTCCTTGTAGGATTATGGTCTTATCAGCACAGTCTATTTGTCCTTGGTGTTCAGCCAACCAGTCCATTTCGAGGATCAAGTCTAATTCTTGGGATTCTAGGATGATGGGGCTGGCTAGGAATCGAACCCCTTCTATTTCCAGGGTTACTTTTGGGCACGATAGATCCGACCTCATCTTCCTTCCTGGGGAGTGTACGATCATCGGTACCCTCAAGTCTCGGGTTTCCCAACCATTTTTGTTCACCAAAGCTCGAGAGATGAACGAATGGGAAGCTCCTGAATCAAACAAAACGATCGTGGGTACGGAGTTAAGGAGAAACGTACCCATGACCATGCCTGGGGCTTCCTGAGCTGTCTCTGCCTGGATGTGGTTCACTCGGCCTCTTCCAAAGGTTAGAGTCATACGAGAAGCTTGTCCGCTAACTTGTGGATTAGTTCTTCCTGGTACAGGTGCAGGAGCTCTAGCAGTACTGACGTTGGATCGTGTTGGTGCAGTACCCTCCTTGTTCTTAGGGCAGTCCTTGGCATAATGCCCGTAGTCGTGACTTGTGTAGCACCTTATTCCAGCAAGATGAGCAGGGTTTCTTGGCTGGGTATTGGTTGGGGTAGGGTTACTTCCCCTGGAGCCTGAGGTGAAACTACTTGGTCGAGGCTGTGGTGGTATTGGTGGGCGGGGCATGCTCCCAGTGGGTCGACTGTATTGTGGGACAGCCGGACGATACTGGGTTGGCTGAGTCATTCTTGGTCGTTGCCCACCGTGAGGGTTAAATCCAAAATGAGCCATCTTTCTCTTCTGATAGTCATCGGCTTCCTTGCCGGTGTCTTCCACCATCAAGGCCTTGTTAATCATTTGCTGGAATGTGGGGAAATCGTGACTTATAAGCTGAATCCGTATTCCCACGTTCATTTTTTTAAGGAAGCATCGGATCTTCTTTTTATCCGTGTTTACCTCTTCTGTAGCATACCGAGCCAACTTATTGAAATGGCTCAAGTACTCATTTATGCTTGAGGATCCCTACTTCAGTTGCTCAAACTCAACTTTCTTCATGTCGATAATGCTTTTGGGCACGTAGGTTGCCCGAAAGGAGGTTGCGAACTCAGCCCATGTGATGGTCGAGGAATCCTCATGGTCGGCGCAGTAGTTATCCCACCAATCCATGGCAGGTCCCCTTAGTTGGTGCGCTGCGAACAGCCTTTTCTTGATGGGAGTGCACTGTATCAAGTTAAGTTTCCATTCTACGTCTTTAAGCCAATCATCGGCTTCTATTGGTTTAGTGGTTTGGGAAAATTCCGGAGGATGGGACCGGAGGAACTCCGTGAGTTTAGCCCTCCCATTTGGTGGAGCTTGTGGGGCTTGTTGAGGATTCTGTTGAAGCATGGCTAGACTCTAAGCTCTGCCCTGCAAAATTTGCGTTTGGATGGCTAAGATTTGTTGTGGGTCTATGTTTAGTGGTGGGGGTGGAGGTAAGTCTTGCTGGGCTGGGTCGGGGTGAGGGGGCGAGTTCATGTTGTTTTCAAACCCTTGTTCTTGATCTTGTGGGTTATTTCCTCAGTTCCAAACTGATACTTGGTCATCCTCATATCCATATCGGGCTGAAGTACACCTTTGTCGTTGGTTGCGGCGAGCCATCTATAGGGAAGAAGGGAGGAGAATAATGAGGGAAGGAGTAAAGGAAGAAAGAAAGAGGCACACAACCACAAACTGATTTTTAAAACATAGGTACTTTATTTATATACAAGAGGGGTGGCCAAGTAGCATGGACTGGACGCACACCATACAAGATATGGACTACCATACATAACACACACATGCACTACTCGCCATGACTCCTAGTGAGTTGGTGATGATACAAAAGTCAGGCGACCACTATATACATCCTGCTGCTACATACCACTACGGCTCTACTCCTGCTCCTCGCTCCCAATCAGTACACGCTCAGAACGATCCTCTTCCTTAGACAGGACAGGAAGGTGAGAGGATGGAAGGGTAGGAGCAACTAACAGTGGAACGGCTGGGCTAGGTGCTAGAGCTGGTGCGGGGGCGTCGGCTGGAGTAGCAACTGGGCGAGGAGTAAACTGCGCAAGGTACTCACGCGCAGTCATGCGGCGTCGGTGACGAGGTGGAGAAGAAGGTGGAGTCAAGGAGGAACTCTGGGAACTGGCGGCATATCCCTCAGTGGGGTCAGGGAAGTCGGAGGTGTGGGCGGAAGTCAGGGTGTGTAGGGATGGAGGGATGCAGTCTCGGAGGGAGGGGTAGTGCCTCTCGAGGTTGCGGTATGCCTCTAAGAGTCGGTGGTACTGGTAGTCCAAGGCGGTGGTCATCTCGACAAAATGAGTCAGAGAAGGAGATGACTCATGGCAGATGCAAGGATAGATGCTAGTGGATGATCCACTAACTCGGTGGGGAAGAAGGCAAAAACGAGAAGAATCAAGGAGAGGGTAGTACTAGTCACAGAGACGACGAATGGCCGCGAAGGCCACGTCTGCCTCACCATCACGAAACGGTGACGACGTAACTCAGGACAGAGGGGGTGAAGGCAGAGGGTAAGGCAGCAATGGGGAGGTATGGTGGCGATGGTGAAACCTGCGAACTGGGGAGTGGAGTATCCGAGGTAGTGAGCCAAGTCTCGGAGAATCTCGACGAAGCCTCCCTGGCCTTCACCGTAGGAGAGTGAGTGCTGCTAGCGGCCCATCTACAATTTAAAAACAAGAAAAGGGTTAGTAAAATTTTTCAAAACTCTACTAAGGGAAGGGAAGAAGTAAGAAAGTCTTAAGTTTTTGCAAATAGTTTTCAGAACGTATTGTCCTTAGGGCCTTCCTAATGGGGGTTTCATTCCTAGGGGCCAAACCTAGGCTCTGATACCACCTCTATAATGCCCCTCTCCCGTTAACCCGTATAGGTTAACAGAGGAGAAACGTCATTACCTATAATACCTGTACCAGTCCCAGGAGGCCAGCTGGTACATACAGGACATTGTGGATCATTCTTTTTTGCCAAACTGCTTTATTTAATATACATAGTTCTTATGGGGCCATAGGGGGCCCCGGGTACCTTCATGACAAGCATATAGGCCACTCGGACAGACGATGGGCTCTAGCCTTGTCAATTAGAGATGATATAGACCTTGGCAGACTTACCCTTGTATGATAAGGAATATACAGTCCTAGTCGGGCAAGTTATATCTCAAAGAGGAGATCCCTTGGCCGAAGTCCGGCTCTGGGACTGCCTACTTGTAACCCGTCCCAGTATATAAGGGGAGCAGGGGTGTGGCCCCCTGAGGGCATGAGCAATCATACATGCCTCAAAGGAAATTACACCACAATAGACGTAGGGTATTATCTCACATCGAGGGCCGAACAGTATAAATCCCTTATGTTCTTGCAGTCCACCGAGTTTCGATACGACGAGTAGCCCTATATTCATATTGCGGTGTAAAAACATCGACAGTTGCGCGCTAGTTAGGGCTTCGCCGTGAATCAATCTCAACAAGCTCGATGGATTTCGACAACCGGAGTCGACAGCACCGCTTCTCCCCTGGAGACACGATCACGTTCGGAAGCCTCGACTTCGTCGCCGACAAGCTCAGCAAACTCACCCTGGCTGACTTGGACTCGATCCGATCTGCTGGGAAAACAACTGACTCCATGCCAGTCGGCCCACACGATGCTGCAGCAACCATCATTGATTTGCTGCGGCAATCTTCCACTTGCCCGGGTCTCGGGACAACTCTCCCCTTCAGTGTTCGACTCAGACTCGGCCTCGAGCCGGCCGGGATCGGGCTAGGAAGGGGGGAGATCATCGATCTCCCATGCAGACTCGGCAACGCCGCGGACATCTACAATCTACATCCGACGCAGTAGATCCGATCCCCTACGGTTCAATCCAGACGTGGCCCAGAGCCACCCGAGATTGGATCTAGGGAGGTTGGAGTTATGATCACACCGATCAACTACTCAAGTTCCGACTCTAAGTCAGACAGCAGTCTGAACGGACCAGTTCGACAGCAGTTGGCAAGCCTTTTCCTGTCCCGCGAAGTCTTCATGGCATCCAAGGGCTCTACGGCTACTTAGGAGGCGCGCCGACTACGCGAGCACGAAGAGGAGGAGGCCCGCCGACTACGGACCTTTCATAACTAATAGAGAGGCTGAACGTGATGCTCGCAACGACGAGCTACGCGCGGGCTGTGGACTGCTCAGTCAACAAATCCTCCAAACCCTGAATCTGGTGACCACGACGTTTTCGTAGACTCCTCAACAGTGAACATCCCATGGCCGCGCAACTCTACTAGATACACTCCAGTTCGGGCCTTGGATCACCAGTCCACCCCGACGATCTTAGCAAGGATAAAAAAAAGCCATGATTACCGCTGCTGCATGTTAGCACCACCAACAGTCGGGCGACACACTCATACCGACCAACTGGTCGGCTTCTCCAACGGCGATCTCATCTACCTCAACGTGACGTCGGGTGGCCGGCTCTAGTTGGCCACACACGGAGTCATGCCACATGTCACTCGGCAACCATAATAACAACCAGCGACGCCGACATCAAGACGACCGTCGGGACAACAGACTCCCGAGCGTCCGACCCACAACGTCATCTCAGACAAACATCAACACACGACGCCGTGAACACGAGGAAGAATGAAGCGTCGCTGACTAGACAACGACAATGAGAGCTTCGGCCTCCGCCATGAGTGGTTTCACCGCCATAGTCGGAGTCGGAGTCCTCACACAGATGAAGATGCACCGGCCTTCACCCACGAGCTGCAACAAGTCGACTAGCCATCAGGTTTCAAGCCGACTGAAATTGAAAAATACGATGGGAAGACCAACCCCGAGTCTTGGCTCACAGTCTACACTCTAGTGATCCGAGCAGCCGGAGGAGATCACAAAGCCATGGCTAACTACCTCCTAGTCGCTCTAGCTGACTCGGCGAGGACATGATACGGATTCCCAAGCAATCAATTGGCTCCTGGGGAGAACTCCGGGAACGCTTCATCACAACTTCCAGGAAACATACGAGAGGCCATCTTTCGAGTACAACCTATATTAGTTGCATCAAAGGAAGAATGAGTCTCTTCGTGACTTCATCAAGAGGTTTTCTGAGAAAGAAAGAAGATTCATCCCGAAGATCAAGGATGAGGTCGTCATCGCCGCCTTTCGAAAAGGAGTCAAAGACACCCCCGTTCATTGCTAAATTCACTTAGGAAGCCTCCCAACTCTGTTAAGGCTCTATTCGACATGGCGAACAAGTACGCCGACTAGGCCGACGCTATTCTGAGGCCCTCGAGACAAAAAGGCACCCTGACAGAAGGAGCGGAAGGACACCGATGATGCGACCCCGACTAAGGACAGGAACCACAAACGCAAGTCGGACAGCTTCATTGTGGCAGTCGGTCACAAGCGTCTTCGACCTCCTACAACTGAAGATTATCAGAACAACAAGCGACATGCTCGGGGGGCTCAAAAGCCCAAACGCAAGGATGGAATCCCTACTCCCAAATACTGAACAGCTAAGTCGCTTTCTAATAAATATTTCCTCACTTGGCCTCGCCAATGCCGTAGCCGCTTACACCTAATAGGTGTACAAGCTACACATTTTTTCTATTTTTTCTCTTAATGATTGGAAAAGTACTCAAGTAGCATAAATTCCGATCCATGAAACTTTGCTCCATGAAAGACGAACTCAAGTCACCCAAAATACATGTCTAGGAAAGAGCCATGAGCCAATTCCCGACGCTAGGGGGCTATGACTAGTCGGGCAAAGTGCTAAACGTAAGGGTCAACTATTCAGGGAAACTAATATCAATAAGAGAAAGAACACGTATTTACATATATTCTAAATTTTCTTTAGGTGATTGTTTTCATCATCAGATGCTACTCATCCGATATGTTTATAATGCATGGCCAGTTCCGGATACGCGTGACAGGAACTCAAGGCAACGAGCCTATCTCCTACGCTCAGGGGCTGGACCGATCTGCCAAGATACGCTCGGAATGCTCCATGAGAGCTATTGACGATACTGCGCCAGTCGGACAGACTTCCCTAGCATGCTCGATGTGACTAACAACTGACCTTTTCCTATTGCGCCAGTCGGGCTCGTTACCACTCGGCTAGTAGCTACCAAGAGCTCGCCAGCCGAATCCTATCTAATACAGTTCGGGTACCATATGCCAAACTCTATGATAGGTACACCCCATTGAGGAAGGTCGCCAGCCGGAATCTATGCAATGCAAGGTTCGCGTACCTATTAGTCTCATGCATTGTCACACTTAGGAAGGCAAGCAGATCCGCAATACCTACTCGGCATCTGTGGCAACCATGCGCATTCCAAAATAGAAGTCAAGAGGCTTGCAGACATAAGTCCTCTGGCTGATTGCGTTACCACGCTGAAATACTCATCATGACATACAGGATATGCCAATTTATAACTATGCTGGCTAGTCGGTTAGCCGGCTTATTTGTAGGAGCCAAATAATTTCTACGTAGCACGCCAAGGGGCCTCTCCTGGCTGTGTAAATCACATTGCAGTTCTACGAACAGAACCGATTGAGGTAATCAGATGCTCAGACGCCTAATTGCAACACATGTTTCGAATCTGTATTATCCACCCAGGTATGAGAATTACCTTATATGTCAACAAACTGTCTCCATTTTAAAATTGAGTTAGGTATTCTAGTACACCTAAACAATAATTTGGTGAATTGAAATCTATAAAGTGGTACTTTCGGCTTACATGCTTAGCCACAATTGCCATGAAGCAAACATCTTTCTAGCGACATGACGCTGAAGAGTCTACTTCGAGTAGTATATCTACTCGGGAAAACTATAAACATTTTTTTCCAGCTGACATGACATTGGAAGAGTTTACTTTTCCGAGTTGACATATACTCGGGAAAAGACTATAATATTTCCCGGCTGATATGATGCTGAAGAGTCCTCATATCCAGTAGAATACTATCGGAAAAGACTACAAGGTTAAGATCTTTGACTTTATGTTTATTGTTCACAATTAAGCACAAAAGTCGACGGGCTAACTAAATAGCTGCGCGCTATTCTGTGCCTCACTATTCATACTTCTACATGGAGCCCTTCAATAGGCCTGGGCTGCCAGCTAAATGAAGTCAGGATTGGAAGAAAAGCACAATGACAAAGAGTAACTTGGGCGCAATGCCTTGGGCAACCCTCACGATGGAGGATGAGCATCAGCTCAGGTGTGACTCAACATATGAAGGTCTTAGGGGTTGCTCGTGAGGCATGGGATCTGGGTAGCCTTCATGACAAGCTTATGGGCCCTGACAGAGGATGGGCCTAGCCTTTGTAATTTAGAGATACTGATAGAGCTCGGCCAGATTACCCTTGTAGTAAGGAATCACCGTCCTAGTCAGTCCAGTTATTCTCTAAGAGGAGATACCTTGGCGGAGTCCGCTGGGACTCCTCTTTGGTAACCCTGTCCTAGTATGTAATATTAGTGATATTGCCTAGAGGCAACATGGAGAATGTTATATATTCACATGCTAATGTTTTATAATATGTATTGATTGGTTCTTGAATAAGACATTATATTATTGATCAATGAGTAGAGTACTTATCATGAAACTCTTAATGGCAAATGGTTTTGCTATTTCTAAATGATCCGCTGAATCGTAATATCATATGAGGAACAATATGATTCTAACATCAGATAATGTATGATTTGATGATCCAATGAGTCTAATGGATGCATTGGTATGGAGATTACCAATCGATAATATGGAATATGTTAGTGAACATATGTTGGATAGACCCACCATGAGGATACTACGAGATTTCATGTGTCATCCGTTAGTCTAGTAGTGTTTTTGTAAAGTCTTAGACTTGAGATCATTATAGTTCGCATTATACGTAGTAAGTTAATTTAGGATACTAAAACACTACTCCGTAACTGGGTAGTTAAAGTAGTCTTTCGGTTTTGCTATGAACATGTAGTGGGATATGAATGATCAAGATAGAATTTGCCCTCTTATGGGAGAGATATCTCTGGGCCCCTCGATGTAATGGTTATGGAAGTGCATGGTATGCTCCGGTGATTGCGGTGTCAATAAAGTTTGTAATCCATCACAGGATCGAGAGAGGTGATTGGCTATTAAGAGGATGACATCAGTCTCGGGCCTTAGCTCAATCGATATCGTGAGGCAAAGGGATTTGTAATGACGGAATTAGGGTTCCAGCAATATGATTTTAACGTCAATAGTTTTGGGGTTAATATGCCTTTGCTCGAGGGAACGCTATTACAGGGTGATCCAGAAAGGCGTTTTTCGGGTCACGACAATATTGTGAACCTATAGGGTCGCACCTTAGAGTTGGAACACTTATTCGAATGTGGATCGAATATGGGCTCGATTCGACATAGAGATCGAGTAGACTTTACTCGGGTCGGTTCACGAGGCCCGAGTGAGGGAGGTTACTACTAGGGAGGCCGGGCCCGAGGAGATTTAAACGTTCTTCTGTTGACCTCGAGCTACCATAGCACCACACTTCCGAGCCATAACCCTAGCCATACGAGTGCTAGTACACTCGCCTCGGCGTTCCACCCGACGTGTGGATACGGTAGAGGTGCTGGGGCTCGTTGCGGCGTTGGATCGGCCGGAGATCGCTACTTCACTACTACTGAGGCCCGTGTTGGGACGGCTTCTCACCCTTTTCGTCTACACTGCGCGTCTAGTGTGTAAACGTCAATGAATCTCTCTCGCATGATGTTCTGGTGTCGTGGTAGAAAAGTTTTGTTTTCTGCTTGTGTAGCCTACGCGTACTCTTCATATAAGGGGAGGCAGGGCCCTGAGGGATGAGCAATCATAATCCTCAAAGGAATTAACATTCACACTGGTAGTAGAGGTTTAGCCTTCGACATCGAGGGCTGAAGCCAGTATAAATCCTTGTTGTTCGCTTGCAATCACCGAGTTTCGATCGCGAGTCAGCTTCAGATTCATATTGCTGGTCGTAAAACACGAAAGTTCTTTACATAAGTTGTAGCCTCGGAACAACAAACAGTGACATACAACATACATTATAAAAGTAGTGACGAAAAACACTGACAGACCTATATCCCACCGTACAAGCTGGGACCTAGATGAACCCCTAAAACTCATGTACTCGACTTGGTCCTGAATAATTTGGCTGATGGGTGGGTCTTCATCTTATAGGTTCTAAGAGACAGTTGAGCAAATGTGAGTACCGAGTTACCTCCAGCAAGTCACAGAAATATTGTGGCAAGCAAGGTTTACGCAAGGAAGGTAGGGTTATTTTGGCAAAGGTGGTTTTTCAAAGATTTTTGTGGTTTTAAAAAATCTATGTGTGCTCTTTCAGTTGTCGAAGAAGCTCACGCTTCAATCATTCGTGCAGTCGATTTGCAACTCAGTTTAAGTTAGTCGGCGAAGAGACTCACTGTCCACGTCCCAGAATTCTCATTCCAATAAATTCTGGAAGTTTTATTGTGTGGTAACCTCGTTTCCATCGGAGAATCACCGAGGCACACAGTGAAAAATTGATCATCCAGAGTAATGGTTTAACATAGCGTATGCATTTAGTTACGATGAGGTGATGGTAGGTCTCAAATAATAAAGTTAACAGCGGTATAAATAAACGACAGCTGACGATCCCACTCCAGACTTTGCTGTTGGTGCCTCTAGTCCTTCCGGACAAGTAATCTAATCGCTGTAGTCTCCCTCTGAATGATTGTTGATTGCCAAGGTGAGCATATGACATCCTCCGCAAGCCACACAGCAAATATGCAAGTGCACGGGCAATACCAAAGGCGGGATAGTTGGTATAATTGCCTGAGCATTAATAAACATTAGAGAGTCTACAACAGTAATATAAACTAACAGTATTAATCAACCGCTATAAGATCACCATCGCCGCTCATCCAAACGGTATGCCCACCACTCCAACCTGGAGCTTACACAAGTTCCACTGTTGCACCCTTAAATTTAAGTACGTGTGGGACTACTCAGCAGAAAACATTTGCTAGGCCGGTCGTTCGCCCTTAACGTGGGCAGGTTCTATTCGATAAGTTTTACTCTGTGCAAAGATGTACCCAATTTACCCACAAGACACAACTCAGCCGCAACACATCACTGTGCCTTGATACACGGTAATCTCGGTCAGGAATTGTTATAATACTATGTAACCACACATCAAGGCTTATCTCGGTAAGGAAGCCACCGCTTGTGACACAGTTTTCCGGCCAGAACTGATCGGGTTCTGGAGTCTGGGCAAATGCAAATCACACAACCAAAGGGAAACAGTCCACCCGCTGGACTATTTGACACCAAAGTCTCCGGGCTAAGGAAGCTGATCAGATTGTTTAGTCCGCTGGGGGAAATGATTCCAAACGCCGCAAAAACATTGGACTCATTGACCGCAGCCATGTGTGGTCAGCTATTTGGACCACAGCCACAACAACACCATGGTGGACCCCGGTTGAACGTACTACACATTGGAATCCTACCATTACCCATAGCTGGCTTGTGGTTAGCACGAGTGTTGCTTCGCCAACAAGTAGGTGTCCGCGAAACCGGTCCTTAACTGTCACGAGCACCGTTCCCCTAGCAACAACACCAACCATGGTGCTCGCAACCCACCCTTTTAGTCCAAGTTTTAGTGAACCATTAAAAATATGTCCTTATACGACCACAGTCGTTAAAGGGATCATCATTCCTTGTGACTGATAATAGTATAGAAAATCATTATGTATGACCCATAAGTTATTCTATTAATTTGCTAGGCATGTAAGCAGAGTCCTAGAGTTATTCTAGCTAAACCAGTTAAATAAAAGGTAGCTAGTCAAAGATTATCCCATAGGTACAAGGTCAAGTAATCAATTCAAAAGGGCTATTTAACCAAGGTTAGGGTTTTCCTGTCCGATTGACATTCCAAAATAAATGCAGCGTTGAAGAAAACATAGGCTTTAAATAGGAACAATATGTTCAATGAGAAAGAGGAATCTGTGTGACATTGCCTTGCAGTTCTCCACACAAGTCTTCGACACCTGCTTCTAAAACTGCGGCCTCTTCCTGAGCGTCGGTAGCTATAAGGCAAATAACAAATGGGCAAAACAGTACATTAAATCACCACATGACAGTAACATTGTTATAATTTTTAATGGATAGTTCATGATTTTTAGAGAAATTAGAGACTTGAACGTGACCTCAAACCGAGTTCGTATGAATTAGTTATGATTTTAGAAGTTTTAACCCTTTATAGCCTATGCAACAGAATTCAACTGATTTATTGGTGTCATCATTGAATTAATTTATTCCGAAAAAGGACAATATTTAAGACGTCACAGGAGAGAGGGGACTCTCGGCTGACCAGTGGGGTCCACTGTAGACGCGAGGGAGGCCATCGGGTCCATGGTGAAACGAGTCCACCGAGGTTCCACGAGGGGCTGGGATCTCTAGGGGTTTGGATCGGACGGGATGGGATCTAACCGAGGGAGATCCATCGGCCGCATCGATCCCGGTGGGTCGGCTACGGTTGCGGCTACGGCGCTGAGGTGGGCGACGCGCTTGGCGCACGAGACGCGCGACCACGGCGACAACTACAGCGACGGCGGCGACGCTAAACCCGATGGTCGAACGGCTACAGCGACGGCGGCGGCCGACACACGGGGAGAGCGGGAAAGGATAAAGGGGGTCGAGGCGATCGTTACCGAGGGCGAGACGGCGAAGAATGGCGATGGAGGGAGACAGCCGGCGGCGAGCTTGAGGCGGGCGGCGGGCTTCGGGTCTTTCGTCGACGATGGCGTTCCCGGGCGGTTCCCGAGGGCTACGAGGCTTGCGGCCTGGCTTCGGCGGGACCCGGCGAACCTAACGCGAGGCGGCGGCGAACTCCGACGGCGGCTGAGGCCGACGGCGGCGCGCAAGCTCCGAAACCTGGCGGCGGCGGCGGAACAAGCGCAAGGCAAGCACGGTGGGGGGAGGGGCTAGGGCTGGCTCGAGCTCGATCTAAAGGGCGAAAAAAACGACCTAGGGGTTCCAGGCTCACTATTTAAGGCAAAGAGGGGCAGCCTCTGGCTCGGGCTCGACGGGTTTTTGCGGCGGCGACGACCGGGAGAGAGTTGAGAGACCGACTCGGGAGGCTTCGGGGCTCCGTTCCACGCACGATTCAGCTCCGTTTCTTGGGGATTAGGTAGAGGCGGATAAGGACTCGGTTTTTCCCTCAACCGATTTGGAGAGAACATGGTCCGAGGCGAACGGATTCGGCGAGATTCGCGGCGGCGGCGCTCGGATGCTACAGCGCCTTCGGGCACGAGGAAGACGACGACGACCCCGACATGCGGGCGCGGCGCGCGGGCACTGCACGGGGGGCACGGGCTACGGGCACATGGCAGGGCACGGGCAACGGGCACGGCAGGGCAAAGGGCTGGAAGAGGAAGGCTGAGCACAGCAACGGCCGAGATTGGCCCAGCGGCTGCGAAGGGGATTTTTAAAAACCTTTCTCTTTTAATTTCACTTGCTGTGAGCTTATTTATTTTGCCAAAGCTGCTTCCCCCCATCAATTAATTTCCCAGAAAATTCAGAAATTAAATAATTAAGCAAAAGGATTTTATAAAATTATTTTTCCAGCTTTACCATTTTTACTTCAGATTTTTTTTCAAATTTTTATTCTTTTCACTCATTGAGATTTAATTCCATTTCTGAAAATTCCTTTTTGCACATATTTTATATAGGGATAATTTCAGGGTGTTACAAAAAACCTACCCCCTTAAACAGAATCTCGTCCCGAGATTCGCAAGCTTCAAGCGAAGAGGTGCGGGTGCGCAGACTTCAATTCATCTTCGCGTTCCCACGTGGCTTCATCTTCCGAGTGGTTACTCCATTGAACTTTGCAAAACCTGATCACTTGCGATTCGAGTATTCCTTTCAACTGGTCTCAAGGATACGAATGGGCTTCTCGACATCAAGTCAGATTCTCCCTGAACCTCAATCTGCTCTGGGTCCGCTTCTTCGGTTGGTACTCGCAAACTACTTCTTCAGCTGGACACATGGAAGACATCGTGTATCCCGTCAAGGTAAGAAGGCAAACTCTAGTTGATAAGCAACTTCTCCTTTCGTTCGCAGTATCTTGTAAGGTCCCACGTAATACGTGGTGGAACTTCCCTTTAGTCTGAAATCTGTGTACTCCCCTGAGGGCGTGACTCTTAATACACATAGTCACCTTCCTTCGAAACTAAGATCTCTTCTTGCGGTTATCCGCATAGCTCTTCTGACGAGGCGGACTGTGCTACTCGAAGTCGTTCCGGTATGAATCTTCACTTTTTCTTCCGCTTCCCGTAGGATATCTGTCCCGTATACTTGTCGTTCTCCGTCTGATCCCAAAGCAAGGGCGTGCGACATTTCCGTCCATACAAAGGCCTTGAACTGGGGCCATACTTCAGACCTTGCCTGGTAACTATTGTTATAAGAAAACTCAGCATATGGTAGACTCTTGGTCCCAAACTTCCAACCGAAGTCAATGGCACAAGCTCTCAACATATCTTCTAGGATTTGTTTACCCGTTCAGTTTGTCGCATCACCCGTCTGGCGGGTGATAAGCAGTACTTTGAAGTTTAATCGAGTACCCATCTCTTTTGCAGTCGCTGCGCCAAACTTAGACGGTAAACTGACTTCCTCTGTCTGAGCACAATCTTGCGTGGCACTCCATGCAAACAATACGATTCTGGCGATATACTAAGCAACTCTGCCAACTTACTACGGAATAAGTGGTCTTGACGAACCGTATGAAGTGGGCTAATTACCTTTGTAAGTCTGTCCACGCCACGACCCATATGGAATAAATCCCGATGCGGTCCTTGGGCAATCGGTGATGAAAATCCATTCTATTTTCTTCCACTTCCAGTCAGGGACCATAAGGGGTTGTAACAATCCTGCTGGCTTCTGATGCTCAGCTTTACACGCTGGCATACATCACAAACAGCCACAATATTCTGCTATCTCTCTCCGCATACTAGACCCACCAAAAATTTTCTTTCTTCAGATCTTGATACAAATTTTTGGTGCTGCAGGGTGAATGGAATACTGTGTTCCGTGAGCTTTCATCTAAAGATCAGCTTTCTTCAATTCCTCCTTGTCCGGCAGCACAAGATTCGCTCTCCGAACCAGCACGGTACCTTGTTCATCCCTCCGAGAATCCCAATGGCTTTCCCTTTTGCTTCATGTTCTTCCTTGATTTCCAAAATGTTCTGCATCATCTTTCTGCACTTCTCGAACCTGATCTACCAAGGTAGGTTCGTGCTTCCAAGGCTTCCACAAAATCCTTGGCTGACTATACTGCCTCAGATTCAAGCCGTCCAAAACTTCACACATAACTCCAACGATAGCTGGCTGACTTTCCATGCGCGTTGCAGTAGCTTTTCCGACTGAGGGGCATCTGCCACTACATTAGCTTTTCCCTGGATGATAATGTATCTTGGACGTCGTAGTCCTTGATCAACTCCAACCATCGGCGGTTGCCTTAAGTTCAAATTGGTCTGGGCTGGGTAAAAATATACTTCAAACTTTATGGTCTGTAAAAACTTCATTACTATTACTATGAGGTAATGTCTCCAAATTTCAGGCATGCACTACAGCTGCTAATTCCAGATCATGGGTAGGAATAGTTTATTCTCATGAGGCCCGTACGCTGCCGTGAGGCATATGGCCACCACCTTCCCTTCTTGCATTAACAGTGCACACATCCCAAACCTTGCCGAGATGCATCACAGTAAACTTGAAATGCCTTTTTGGGATCTTGGCATCGATCAACACTGGTGCGGTTACAAGCTTCTGCTTCAACTCTTGAAAACTTGCTCACCACACTTCTGGGGTCCATAAAAATCTTACATCCTTCTGAAGCAAACGAGTCATGGGCTTCGCGATCTTTGGAAAAATTTTCTATGAATCGACGGTAATATCCCGCCAATCCTAAAGAAACTTCGAACTTCCGAAACCGTTTGCGGGCTGCTTCCCCACTTGGTTACTTGACATCAACATTAGTTGGGTCTAACCGCAATCGCCTCCTGCAGTGACGAACATGTCCAAGAAACTTCACCTCCGGAAGCCAAAACTTCAACTTGCTCAAAATTGGCATACAAACTGGTGCTTGCGAAGGGTCTCCAAAATGATGCGAAGGCTGCTGCTCATGCTCTTCTTTGGTCTTGGAATAGACAAGGATTATCATCTATGAAAACCACCACCACAAACTTATCCAAGTATTCCATAAATACCTTATTCATCAAGTTCATGGAAGAATGCAGGGGCATTAGTTAATCCAAAAGACATAACTGTGCATTTCAAATAACCCATACCGAGCTAGTAAACGCTGTTTTGGGAATATCTTCTTCCCGAATCCTTAACTGATGATAACCTGAACGAAGATCTTAGTCTTGGAGAACACTTGTGGCTCCTTCTAAACTGACAAGATCAATCACAATCCGTGGTAGAGGGTACTTATTCTTGATAGTGACTCCTTGAGTCCGGTAGTCCACACACTCCGTTGAGTTCCATCTTTCTTTTTCGCACGAAGATAACCGGCGCTCCCAAGGCGACGTGCTTGGTCTGATGTAGCCTTTCGGCCAACAACTCTTTCAAACTTGCTTTTTCACTTTGCAACTCATTAGCTCCCATCCTATAACGGTCTCCTTGTGGATAGGGGCAGTGCCTGGGGCTAGGTTATTCTGAACTCAATTTCTCTTTTAGGTGGCATTCCCGGTAGATCATCGGACCGGACAAAACATCTGGGTATTCCCGTACTACAGGGATTTCGGTTAGGATTGCCTGGTTCAAAGAGGTTGGAGAAGATGAGGTATTGAGGACACGAAAGATACTTTCCTTCCCAGTCAGAAGTTAAGGTTACGGTCCTTGTGGCACATCTATTAATTCCGTGGGTGCCGAGTTAACCACAGTTCATCCCTAGGATGACATTTCATATCTTTTTTCTGGAAAAAAAAATTTTCTAAAATTCCCCCAAGGAAAAGAACAATTAAGGGACTAGGAAAGACACTCCCCAGAATTCTATAGTTACAGATGGACTGCAAGGTTGGGCGGGCATCCGGCTACCCGGAGTATTTTAACTACCATGGTATTCCTCATCTTTTCAATAGGTATCCCATGTACTTCAGCAAATCTTACTGACCAAAAGGAATGGGGTAGCCACCAGAATCAAATAACCACTGTAGCAGGTACAGAGTTAACAAGGAACATACCAAGATGACGTCTGGCGGGCTTGAAGCTTCCTTGCGGTGACGTGGTTTTACCCGAGCTTTACCCACGCCCAATGGGATTCTGTCCTGGGCTGCTGCCTGGCGCGTTTGGGTTTAGGGCACCTGGATTGAGAAATGCCTGAGTCTGCCAAGTTTGTCACGGTCAACTGTTTCCACCAACTTCCTTCTGGTTGGCTGGTTTAGTTTGGCTTTGATTTGGGGGCTTGGCCGAGGGGAAGTGACGGTTTACTTCCAGTGTTGACACCAGTGGTGTTTGGGGTAGACCTCGGCACTGCAAACGAGGTGCCGATGAGATCCTCCCTGTTGAATTCCTGGGCGGCGGTCCGGTTGTCTATCGCATACCGCGGCCCTTGCTAGAGGATTGTTGCGACGAAAATTGCCATCCTGCGCTTCTTTGCTCAAATGCCTGTGATGTTTGTCCTCTTGGCGGATGGCTTTGTCCACCGCTTTCTGAAAAATCTCATAGTCACTAGAGAGAGTTGAACTGAACGGCACAGT
>RYFJ01002847.1:0-74418 GCA_003991445.1 Oryza meyeriana var. granulata | reverse complement strand
CCAGAGAGAGATGTAAGCAGTCTTGTGAGTCCTGATTTTCAAGATTTTCGAGAGACCTGTGAGAGAGATTGTCCTAAGTCCTTTGTTCTTACTCCGCTTGTTACGCTGGTTCAAACGTGTCTTGGCCCAGCGAATTCTCAATCATTGGAACCTTTCGCTTGCTATTCTGTTATGAATTTGCTAAAAACTTTGCTAACAATACACTGCCTTCCCAAGACACACAACTCTAGTCAGTACAGTTGACCTCGCAATGAACCCTACCGGTCGTCAAACATCCACCTTTCTGATCATAAACGCCTGCTCATGTAAGTTCCTGTAAGAGCACAGGTCCACACTGGCGTGTGTCCTAGGCCTAGTAGTTGAAGGCATAGATACCTTTGTGCTGTTTGTTCCTATTTTCTCCTAACGGCAGGTGAGTGACGTTCGCTGATTGTCTCAAAAAGGAGATCACTGAAGCTAGACATAAGTTGAGGAAATGTTGCCGTGCTGCTAATGGGAAACTCTAGGCTATGGACATTACACCCTCATAATAGTATCGAGCAGCTGCACAACCGCACCAACACCTTTATTCGCATGTGAGATGACGGAGGTCAAAGAGACTACAGATACTTCCAATCTCCGATAGTCGATTGCCGACATTAAAGGACGTTTCACGTTGAGGCTTCCGATCACGTAATCGTCAACTCGCACTCGCTACGGGACAAAACCCGTGCTCTTGTCATTAGTGGCCACACTCTCACTAGTCGACTAAACAACTAAGGTTTGCTCCTGCAAAATAACGAAGAAATTTCAAGAACAAAAGATAACACAACCACTATTGCAGATAATTTAGCACACCAGTTAGGGTTTTACAAATCGATCTAGAGGCGAAACTACAATGGCAGAATACATCAAGTAAAACTCGACATAAAACGTATCGGACGGCTACTGAGAGATATATGGGTTGGGACAATCCTAGGGTTAACTCTAGGCGCACACCCCTGGCTTAGCATCGATACATAAAGGCCAGCCCAAAACAGAATCGAGCGAAAGGGTATGTGTCTTTTGACGATTCCGAAAGCTAGGAGAATTGTTGTGCAATCAAAACCACTGAAGTAGACCAAAGCTTTCTAACAAGTACTCATGGCCGACAGTCCCTGGATCAGCGACTAGTCGTTGAAGTTGATGCTGTCAGAGGTCCGAATCCGAACCAAAACGTGCAGAACTTTATCTTCCTTCTAGGACCAAAAAGCTGACGTGGTGAGATAGCGAGTAGATCTTATGTAAGGTCTTGGGTTTGGTCTCAATCAACTTCTTTGATCATCAAGATGCTGCGCTCGTCTCTTCCCTCCCCAACAATTATCTCTGCATAACGTAGAACACAAACGAAATTCATGGTGAGTAATGCATGTTCAAATATATACACTTAAATCTTACGTAGAAAGCATGCACCTTATGGTTGATGAATACATAGATAGCTAATGTCATATCCGACTAAGTGAGTCTCATATTCCCTCCTTCTTCTCCTCATTGTAAACGCCCACGCCGCCTGCACTACTAACAGTGATACCAGAGAGGAAGCGCCGCAAGGAGATTCGGGGTAACCAACCCACGGACCGCAAATATCGGTACCATCCCAGGAACCTTGGACGTCAAGGCGGAGATTACCACAGCAATTAGCTACTAAAATATATATATATATCTATATATAATATAAATAAATATATAATTAATTATATAATTATATAAACTATACCTTAATGTGACTCGGGCAGCTCTAAGGCAGCAACCGCAAATAGAATAGCACAGCGGAACGATAGCGCAGAGAGAACCACACCAACAAGCAACAGGCTTGGATTAGGAAAGAAACCTAATCTTCCTTCACTTCACTCTTCCTGAATGAGGGGAGAATAGATAAGTTGAGTACTACGTACTCAGCAAGTTCACTTGAATATAATCGTTGTTAGTATTCTATGTACAAAAGATACTGGGTTTATTTCGCACAACCATTTTATTTGAAAATATTTTTCAAAACCTAAGTGTAGTTGTAAATGTGACTGGAAAGCTCTGCCACGATCCTCACAGAATTGCTTTGAACAACTTTAGCGGGCGAATCAAATTTTAAATTGATCTTAGATATTCTGAATACCGCTGTCAGATCAACGACAGCGGTTCAAGGTCTGCCACCAAGCAGCTTTCACTGTAATCAACATCTATACTTTATTTTTGAATTTCGTCCACACCAGGACGTACCTCATTGCTCTTTAATTTAGTCCCACCAGGACATCAATCTCAACTCATCTCAGTGGCTCCTCGAGCCAGCCTTAATCCACCTCAAAACATACCACCGCTCCACTCGGGAACCTAAACTATGATGCCTTCGACATCCTAGGTACACAGTCCGTTTTCAGACCATCAGGTCACATCAGCCACTAAAGGCCGATTCGGTAAAGGTCCCAACCACAAAACCTTTCGCAAAGACGCAACAAACTACGCTAGAGGAACCACCTCAATTCGCCTGTAACCCGTGGGCCGTCTCGACTAGATTATAAACCTTTGCCAAAGTGTGATGTTTACAACGGCACATAATTATGGGCTATCGGCGATGGAACTCGGTGATTGCAAAGGAACACAGGAGATTTTAAACTGTTCAGGCCCTCGATGTAGTATACCTACCCAGTTTGTTAGTATTCCTTGAAGGATATACGGTGTGGTTCTGATGACTTGTGACCTGCCCGCATGGGGCGCCCTGCCTCCCTTATATACTGGGGACAGGGTTAAAGTAGATCCCACGGTTAGACTAGGAGATTCCCCTTAAGATCATAACATACCCGACTAGGACTGTAATTCACTCATACAAGGAAGTCTGCCGAAGTCCTAGCTATTCTTAATTACAGGCTAGCATCCTCTGTCGGGGCCATCTTGTCTATGAGGTAACACGGGCCCATGGCCCCACAGTACCCCGAACCTCTCATATTTGAGTCACTTCCAGCTGCTGCCGAGTGCTCATCTCCACGGTGAAGTCTTCCCGAGTGCATTGCTCCCCGAGTACTTTTGTCTGAGTGCTGCTTCCCGAGTCCTGCTTCATGTCAGCTGGCAGCGAGGCTATAAGGTCTCGATGTAGACGTTGGAATAGTGTGCGCCGACATAGGCGCACCTATTAGGTGTAGCCCCCACTTTGTGCTTAATGTGAAAACAATTAACATGAAGTCAAAGATCTTTAACCTTGTAGTCTTCCGAGTAGATTATACTGGTACATGAGACTCTTCGGTATCATGTCAACCGGAATATGATTTATAGTCTTGCCGAGTAGGGAAACTACTCGTATATAGGACTCTTCGACTTCATGTCAGTCGGAATGTGCGTTTATAGTCTGCCGAGTAGGTGCTACTCGTATATGGGACTCTTCAGCGTCATGTCAGCTGAAAGGGGTGTTTATGTACTTTCCCGAGTAGTATACTACTCGAAAATTAGACTCGTGGCATCATGTCAGCCGGAAAAGGTGTTTATAGTCTTTCCCGAGTGGCGTCCCATTCGGAAGTTAGAACTCTTCCGCATCATGTCAGCGGGAATGAGAATTTTATAGTCTCTCCCGAGTAGTGCAGCTACTCGAAAGTTAGACTCTTTTCAGCGTATGTCGGCTGAGTAATGTTGCTCATGCACTGGTGGCGCGCATATAGGCCGAGTACACTATATGAAAAATAAATCCATTAACTGGTTAGGTGTCTCGAAGAGAGAGATACCTGTATCTCCATTTCAATGAAGACAGCTTGTGATCCTTGTAAGGATGTATCGCTCGAGACCTGGCGGATAAGACAGATACCCAAACATATATGTTTCGCAATAAGGCTCTCATGAAGCATATCTGTTTACCCTCATCGGCTCCTGTTGGTAGCACAGCGCTCATAATTTCAACTCAGCCTGCGGCGCCACATGGAGCATGCTAACCGTAGGAATCATATCTTGGTGGTCTGCTACCAAAAAGCCGGCCTGAGCCGACCTATCCAGCATAGTCTAGGGAAGTATCATCCATCGCATGTCAGGATGAGTTTTTGTGTTGGTACCGCAATCAGCCAGAGAAATCTTATTTCGCAAGCCTTTTCCCGACTTATGTTTGGATGCAGCCTGGTGCCACAGGTAACGAGCAGGTAATGTTGCAGGATCTGCTTGCCCTCCTCAGGTGTGACTGCAGTGCATGAGACTCCGGATGCACTTTGACGATGTAAGTCTTCTCTGACTTGGTAAAGCCAAACAGGTACCCGAACCTTGCATTAGCAGAGGGTTCGGCTGGTGACCCTCATGGGGCGTACCCTATCCAACAGAGTTATAGCCAAGCTAGGCACCCGAATCTTGCATTAGCATAGGATTCGGCTGGCGACCCTCATGGGGCGTACCCAACCTGCAGAGTTGCGGCCAAATACCAAGGTACCGACTAGCATTAGCGTAGGATTCGGCTGGCGACCCTCATGGGGCGTACCCTACTTAGCCGAGTGTACCACAGCCCCGACTGGGCCGGGGCCGATTGTTAGCTCCATGGAGCGTAGTCGGGAAGATGACGTCCCGACTGGCGCAAGTACTCGGTAAGTAGCCCTCATGGAGCATCCCGAGTGTATTTCGGCAGACTTGTCCAGCCCCGAGCGTAGGAGATAGGCTCGAAGCCCTGAGTTCCTGTCACGCATATCCGGAGCTGGGCCTGCAATATAAAAATATCGGATGAGTAGCGTCTGATGATGAAAATAATCACCCGAAAAAATGTATTTTACAATGTATGTAAATACGTGTTCTTCCTCTTTTTGATATTAATTTCCTCGAGTAGTTGACCTTACGTTTAAGCACTCTGCCCGACTAGTCATAGCCCCCTAGCGTCGGGAGTTGGCTCATGGCTTTCCCAGCACGCGTTTTGGGTGACTTGAGTTCGTCTTACATGGAGCAGAGTTTCACACCGGGATCGAGATTTATGCTACTCGAGTACTTTGCAATCATTTAAGAGCAAAAACGGAAAAAAAGTAAATGCGCAGCTTATACACCTATTAGGTGTAACGGCTGTGGCACTAGCAAGGCCGAGTGAGGAGATGTTATCAGAAAGCGACTTAGCTGTTCGTAATTTGGGAGTGGGGATGCCATCCTCGTGTTTGAGCTTGTAACCCCCCGAGCATGTCACTTGTTGTTCTGATAATCTCAGTTGTTGAAGGTCGAAGCGGTCGTGACCGACTGCCAAATGGAGCCGTCTGACTTGCGTTTGCGATTCTCAGCTTTAGTTGGGACCGCGTTGTCGGTGCCGTCCCGTTTCTTCTGTCAGGGTGACTTGTCATCGAGGGTCTCGCAACAGCGTGGGCCGAGTCGGCGTACTTGTTTGCATGTCGAATAGGGCCTTGACAGAGTTGGGAGGGCTTCGCGTGAATTTGTCGATGAACGAGGTGTCTTTGATCCTTTTTCGAAAGGCGGGCGATGACGACCTCATCCTTGACGTTTGGGATTGATTCTTCTCTCAGAAAACCTCTTGATGAAGTCACGAGAGACTCGTTCTTCCTTTGATGCACTGATATAAGTCGTACTCGGAAGATGGCTCTCGTATGTTCCCTGGAAGTTGGCGATGAGCGTTTCCGGAGTTCTCCCAGGAGTCGATTGATTGCTTGGGAAGTCCTACTAGCCATGTCTCGCTGAGTCGGCTAAAGCGACTGGGAGGTAGTTAGCCATGACTTTCTGATTTCCCCCAGCTGCTCGAATCGCCAGAGGTAGACCGTTGAGCCAGGACTCGGGATTAGTCTTGCCATCGTATTTGTTGATGCCTGTAGTCTTGAAACTTGACGGCCAGTCGACTTGTTGTACTCCTGAGTGAAGGCGGTACTCCGTCGTCTTCATGAGGACTCCGACCTCGACTACGGCGGCGAAACCGCTCGTAGTGGAGGCCGAATTGCTCGTTCTCGTCTTCCATTGGCGTTGCTCGTCTTCTTCTCGTTTGCGGCGCGAGCATTAATGTCTTGCTGAAGGTCGCGCCGCAGTCGGTCTCGGAGTCCTGGCTGTCCCGACGGTCGCTTCGACGTTGCCGGTTGTTGTGGTTGCCGAGTGACGTCTGCTTGACTCCGCGTGCTGCCGACTAGAGCGGCCGCTCGACGTCGCTTTGAGGTGGATGAGACTGCCGCTGGGGAAGCTGATTGACTGGTCAGTACGAGTGTGTTGCCCGACTGTTGGTGCTAGCTGACATGCGGCAACGGTAAGCATGGCTTTTATCCTTGCGATCGTCGGGGTGGCCTGGTGATCAGGCCCCAACCTGGACCGTGTCCAGTAGGGTCACGGCGGCCACAATGTTCTGTTGTGGCGTGACGAAGTCGTGGTCGCCGACTTTTGTTGGAGGGTTTGTTGCTGAGCGGTTTGCCCAGCCCTGCGTAGGCCGTCGTCGCGGGCGTGCAGGCATCTGCTTCTTCCTCCTGTTGTTCTCGCAGTCGGCGGCCTCCTCCTCTTGTTGTTCGTGTAGTCGGCGTGATTCCTGAGTAGGATAGAGCCTTTGGATGCATGAAGATTTCTCGTGGCGGAAGAAGCTTGCCGAACTGCTGTCCGACTTAGAGTCGGAATCCGACTGGTAGTCGTAGCCGACTGAGAGTCGTAGTCGGAATGGTTGATGGGGGTGATTACCACTCCAACCTCCCTAGATCCGATCTCGAGCGGCTCGGAGCCGTATCCGAGTCGAACTCCAGGGGATCGGGTTTGCCGCGTCGGATGTAGATTGTAGATATCCGCGGCGTCGCCGAGTCTGAACGGGAAAGTTGACAATCTCTTCCTTCTCGGCCGATCTCGGCCGGCTCAGAACGAGTCGAGTCGAACACTGGAAGGAAGAGTTGTCCCTGGACTCGGGCGTATTAGAGACTGCCGTAGCATGTCGTCGAAGATTGCCGCAGCGTCGTGTGGGCCGACTGGCGCGGAGTCAGCGTGGATCCTCGCCGATTGGATCGGGTCCGTGTCGGCCTGGGTGAGATTGCCGATCTGGTCGGCGGCGAAGTCGAGGCTTCTGAATGCCAATTGTAATCTCCGGGGGAGAGTTTGCCGCCGTCGATCCGGTTGCTGGATCCATCGAGCTTGTAGATGTAGATCGCGCGCCGAAGCCCTACCTGGCGCGCCAACTGTCGATGTTTTACACCGGCAATAAATATATGGGGCTAGTCGCGGATGGAAACTCGGTGGATTGCAAAGGAACACAGGGAGATTTTATACTGGTTCAGGCCCTCGATGTGAGGTAATACCCTACGTCCAGTTTGTATGTATTCCTTTGAGGATATACGGTGGTGGTTCTGATGAACTTGTGTGCACCTGCCCTCATGGGGCGCCCTGCCTCCCCTTATATACTGGGGGACAGGGTTACAAGGTAGGAGTCCCCATCGGATTACGACTAGGAGATCTTCCCTTAGAGACATAACATACCCGACTAGGACTGTATATTCCTTTCTATACAAGGCGAAGTCTGCCGAATCTAGCTATATCTCTAATTACAAGGCTAGGCCCATCCTCTGTCCGAGTGGCCCATATGCTTGTCATGAGGTACCCGGGGCCCATGGCACCCACAAAGGGTGCACGTTTTACCCACATGACGCGAGCTTACTTCCCGCACTCGTCAGTGGGGAAGGTTCGTGACAGGGCCTTTCCAGAGCCTTCCCAGGATAGCACGCTGCCCTATAAATGGGTCCTCTCAACCAAGTACAAGGAACTCATTTCCTGTACTCAGGGACGGGGGTATATCGCCCTCTTGGCACCCAGCCAGTCCCACATTTATTAGCAACCAAAAACCATCCTAGGAACACTAGTTACTCGGCCAAGGGTGTCCCATTCCACCCGTGTGGTCGCACTGTGAGATGCTCGGATGAAATTCCCCAAGGAAACGGTCCTTATATGTGAATATGAAGTGCCACCACACAGGCGATCACTTTGCACCGCGAATTTTTGGAAATAAATTTTGTTTCGTAATTTCGTCGACATCGCATGTCAGGTTTTTAAATATTTGGAAACCCAAATTTTCCCAATCGTCAAACAATAGTGATGTGGGTGGAACCATCGGAATCCATGCTCAGAGAGCATAGTCACCGAGGTACCACAAGACGGAGTGACAAGGAATAGTGTATCAACGTCCTACCGGATTTATGCAACTACTGGGAAGGTCCATCGGTTTGACACGCAAACCGAGGCCGATCAATTTAATGTGCACACTAACCATGCAATTTTGCAAACAAAACATTTTAAATTTAGGAGCAATATGGTCAAGGAGTGACTTGCCTCAGTCTTCGTCTTCAACTTCACAAAAATCCGATGTTCGACGAATTTCCGAAGCGTCAACTACGCGTGAAACGAGAGAAAACACACAAAATCCAGAAATAATATACTATTATTAATAACTAATAGTGTCATGAGGTAGATCTCATTTTTAGAAAAATTTAGAGACTTGAACGGGATCAATCGGAGTTACGATTAAAAAGATATGGATTTTTGAAGTTTAATTGATTTTCTGGGATTAAAAAGGATTTATTGGAATTAAAGAAGGAATATTCCAAGGGGATATTCCTACAGACAGATGGGGCCCTATGTCAGAGAGAAAGAGAGAGAAGCCGACATGTAGGGCCCACTGGTCAGTGACACAGAGAGAGAGGTGACAAGGGGTCCACATGGCAGTGAAAGGGCAAGGGACTGACATAGTGGTCCCACATGTCAGGGACTGAGAAAGAAAGGGGCCTGACCAGGGGGTCCATATGTCAGGGGACCCACATGTCACTGATATATATATTTTTAAATGGGTTCTTATTAAGTTTTAAACCACACTAGGCCCATATGTAAGAGAGGGGAGGGGTTAAGTGGCTGGGGCCCCCATGTCATCGACTGAGAGAGAGAAGAGTGCCGGATGAGGTACAAGAGACGGTCGGCATCGACGGCCATCAGTAACCGAGGGGACGCTGGCGAATGGCGGTGAGGGAGGAATAGCGGCCAACGGGAATGGAAGGTGGAGGGGATGAGGAACACTCTGAGCGGCTCAGATTGAAGCTAGGGCAACCGATGGCGGCGGGCGACGGCATCCAGTGGGCGGCGGCGAGGTGGCATGGTGAACGGCCGTCGCCGGCGACCAAGGTGCGGCGGAGAGAGGTCGGGATGGCCAGGCTTGGGAGTGGTGACATGAGAGGAAGAGAATGGAGGGAACGTTTGGGCATTACTGGTGGCGAGGACGAAGGATTGACGACAACGTCAATGGCGGGGAGGCGGTGGCCGATTTGGGGCCTTTCCCCACGGCGGCGCTTGGGTGCAATTGGGGGCTCAGTTGAGTTCGTGAGGGGGCGAGGAACTCAGTGGTGGTGATGGTTTATTTGATTGGCTTTGGGCTGCTGGATTGAAGCGGAGCCGAAGGGCTTATGGCGGCGGCAGAGAGAGAGAGAGAGCTCGAGCTTGGGGCCAAACATGGCGCAGCGGGGCTGGGATTTATAGGCGCGGGAGGTGGCACGTCGTGACGAGAGAGAAAGGCGGTGGCTACAGCGGAGTGTGGCCATGGCAGGGGCGACGCGACGCATCAGGAGCTTGGTCCACGACGCACACTGTGGCCACCGTCACACATCGGTGCTGAGGAAAAAGAAGGGGGAACAGCAAGAGATGGGCACGGCAAGGGATGGGACGGGATAGAGAGGGAGCTTGTTGACTTCGGGGTGGAGCCGGAGATATTTTCTTCAGTTAGGGATTTTTATCGAGCATGTGCCGTGCGTGCTGAGGAAGTCGGCCGAGGAAGACGACTGTGTGGAGCGGCTCACGCGGGCGCGCCTCGCGCGTCTGGAGCATGGGCCCTGGCAGTCGGCAAGAGGATGCGGCGCTGGCGAGCGGGCCCGGACATGCAGGGAGAGCGGTGGCCGTGCACGCGGTAGTTGGCCGCGCGGGCGGCTCCATGCGTGAGCGGGCGATGCTCAGTGGGGCCCAGTCATCGGCGGCTGAGGCGCATGGACAGGCGTGGGCCGGTTCGGTTGGGCCGAGAAAGGGAAGGAGACAGCCCGTAGGAACAGTGGACTTTGATATTTTTCTAGGGAGATTATTTGGAGGATTATTTGGTGGATTTAGGGATTTAATTTGATATTTTATTTTATAATATTCTCTCAGGAATTAAATCAAGGGAAATTGAAGGGGATTTTGATTTTCAGGTGTATATATATATATATGTATATTTATATTGAAAGAGTGGTTTAGAGAGAGAGTTTTTGAAGGGATAATTTGGAGATTAAATTTTTGGATTTGATTTTGATTTTGGGATTTGAACTCTTGGGACTTTTGGGAATTTTGAGAGGGGTTTATGTGGCTTGGATTTGGGAATTTATTTATATTTTTGGGAGGTTATCTAAAAAAGGAAATAGGGGGGATTAAGGAGGGGTTTTGGATTGAAAATTCGATTCAACTCTGGGATTTGATTTTTAAGGAGTTCCAAAAAGGGCTTTTAATTGGGAGGTGGAGTTATATATACATATATATGCATATTTATACACGCACATATATATATTCACTTCTAAAATGAGTCAATTTCTGAGCAGGCTTTAGGGAGGGTTTCAGAGAGGATTCGATCCTCGATAGAAATCTTTGATTGGGAATTTAGGAAGGGTCTCGAAGAAAATTAAAAAGAGGATCTCAGATTTGAATTTCGATTTGCATTTTGGGGATTTGGTCTCCAAGGGAATTTGGAGATTTTAATGAAAGGCTTCAAAGGCAACTTTCGAAGGGTTTTTATTGGAGGGCTTCGAATTGCAAAATTCGAACCCAAGTACAGAGAATTTTTGGAAGGTATTTGATTTTGAATTTTCTGAGGAAATTTAGAGAGAGAGTCGAATTACAAAATTCGAGTCTCAGAATTTAGGAGAGAGTTTGGGACCGAGGTTTTAGGGTTTTCAAGGAAGTTTTGATCTGAGATCTATGGCACTAATCCTTAAGCACACACAAAAAGCCAAAATTTTTGAAATTAGGGTTTTTACTAAAATAGTTTTTAACGGCCCAAAAACCAGGGCGTTACACCTCTTCTCCCGCCTCTCAGCAGAGCGAGAGGAACCAACGCCATCGGTAGGGGCCTGCTCGAGGTGCGGCACATGCCACGCTCGGGCCTCCGCCAACTTGGCACACTTGTCGGCCAGTGCAAAGAGCTACGCGGTGGTCTCGACGTCGTGGGTACGTAGCTTCTCGAGCATACGCTCGTCACGGACACCCTGCTGGAATGCTTGGATCACAACATGTGGAGGGATCCATGGGATCGTGTTGCGGACATGGCTGAAGCGCTGGATGTATTGCCTCAGCGTCTTGCCCTCCCACTAAACAATAGCGTGGAGGTCGGACTGTATCCCAGGGACGAAAATGTGCCTTGGAAGTTGGCCACAAACTGGTGGCATAGGACATCCCACAAGCTGATGGAGTTTGTGGGGAGATTCATGAGCCAGGAGCGGGCCTGGGCCTACAAGGCCACAGGGAAGTAATTGGCCATTAACTTTCTCACTCCCACCTGCCGCCTGTATGGCGGTGGTGTAGATCTGGAGGAACTCCGTGGGGTTGACTAAGCCATCGTACTTCTCCAGGCTATCCAGGCAGAACTTGACCGGCCAGTGCACCCGATGGAGTTTGTGGGTGAAAGTGGCACCCGGCCCCATATGGCACGGCGTTGGGGTGATGCTCATGCTCCAGAGACCCGTGGCCACTAGATGACGCCTGATCCTTAATGAGTTCAGCCACATCGTGATGTCTCTCCTACTGGTGCTTGAGCATGACACTCCCGTTGCATGTTGGAGGCGGCGATGGCGCCATCAGGGCCTTCGCCGACTCCCTTAGCGTGTGAAGGTGCCAAGTTTGCCTGCCCCGTGTGGGGGCGATGGTGCGGCGCTGGTCGGGGTCGGTCCTGTCGGGCCGGTGGGTGCTGTGGAGGTGGAGCCATGCACTACTCAGCGGCTGCTAGCTCCTCCCTTCCACCCTCAGAGTCAACCTCACGACGGCGGTGACCACCAACCATCCTGCTCCAAGGCGGGAAAAACAGTAAAAAACTGAATTAAACACAGCAACTCCCCCTACGTGGCACACCAGCTGTCGATGTAGGAACACCTAATGCAGGGATCCCACCGTGCACCACTGCTTGAGCTCTGCCGATGCCAAGCGCCGCATCAACCCGCCGATGTAGCCTCGTTTGGTTTTGCCGCCGCCATCGCTGCTTAGTTTTCACCAATGAAATTAGGTGAAAGGGGAGAAACTAAGCTAGGGTTAGGGTTTTTGGGTGAGTCAAGATGTTTTGCTATGGGTCAGCGAGATCTGGTATGTCCGATGAAGATCCTATGGATGCCATCCATTCTCCACCGACTCGAGCTGCCAGGACAGAATCATGACCATCGATCAAGATCCGATGGCTCGTGCTCATGGTCCTGTGGGCGATGTGGGCTGCACGCACCTGACAGGCCCCGCACGCGCCTGCATAGTAATGGGCCAACACACGTCTCTAGGCCATGGCCGGCCATCGGGCCGATTTCCTTTTTTCTTAAAGTTCAGCCCAAATTAACATTTTATTATTTACAGAAATGTATTTCAGTCACTATATGCCATTATTTTGATGCCTAAAATTGCAGTAAATTTTCCTTATGTATTTAAGATTTTTCCTAGCTAAATGGAACTAAAGAGAAGTTTGGCTAGAATATTTAATTTATTCCTTTATCGTTTCGGCCCAACGGAAGTTGCGGTTTAGGGTTTTAATCTTTCCGATAATAATGCTTGTTTTGCTTCATTTTGGCCCAACGGTATTATGTAGAATTTTATGATTATATGATTTTTGATGACATCTTGACACTTAGCTTTATTTTCTTGCCCATGGTGAGATAAAATGAGATTTCATGTGTTTATGTGCATTAATTGTCACCTAATAATGTTGTATATTTTATTCTATTTTGCCTTATGGTATTATGGGATAGAATTTTAATTAGGTGCATAATTAATGTATATTATTCAAATCATGTTGTTTTACTCTATTTTGGCTCAATAGTATTATAGAGTTAAACCTTATTTTTTATGCATGTTAATGTATTGACCTTTGCCTCATTTATGCATAAGTGGTGTTATGGTGCAAAAGTTTTGTTTTTTTATGTTTACAATTGATGCACTTTGCTTAATGATAATGATGTTGTTTTACTTCATTTAAATTTCTTTATGGAGTAAAAACTTTTATGTGCATACTTAACCAGATCAACGTAGGGTTAATTGTACACATTTATTATTGTTTATTAATATCATTTGTAATTAAATTTTGGCTCCGAATGACGTTATGGCTCAAATAAGTAACATTGAGCAACTTAATGGCGCTAACTTCCAAGAATGCAAGGGGAAGGTGCAGATCACTCTTGGGCTACTCGATTATGTTGTTGCCATGCATGAGGACGTTCCTGTTGCTCCCCCTATTGATGCAGCCCCTAATGTTAAGAGGGTTTATAAATAAAGGGTAGAAATATGGAAGAAGGCAAATCGCATGAGCTTGAAGATAATTAAGAACTCTATTTCACTTAGCATCAGAGGTGGCATTCCTAATGCTGCAACTACTAGGGGATATATGACTAATGTGGAGAAAAACTTTAAGGGCTTCTCTAAAACTGAAGTAAGTGTTCTGATCATGAGGTTGCTCACATCCCGCTATGATGGTAAGAGCGGTGTGAGAGCACACATAATGTCATTGACCAACATGGCTAAGCAACTAAGGGGTATGGACATGGCCATTTCATATGGCTTTCTTGTCCATCACATTATGAATTCATTGATGCCTGATTATGATTCCTTCAAGGTAAACTATAATGCTTAGGAGGATAAGTGGTCAATTGCTGAGCTCATAAGTCACTCTGTTGAGGAGGAAGAGCGTCAGAAGGCCAAAAAGCGGAATGAGCAAGCTTGCCTTGCTAATTCTGAAAAGGCTAATGAGAACCACACTAATGAGACTTCCTCTATTAGGTCTGAGGGGAAGGGAAAAGCACCTACTACATCCATGCTAAGTCAAGTGCCACAATCATCTACAAGTTTTGCCACAAGCCTGGGCATGTGCAGAAGGAATGTTAAGGCTTCAACAAATGGCTCTCTAAGAAGGGTAATGTTATTAGTTACAATATTACTCATAATAATGATGCATTTATGTAATCTTATGCCCTTAATTCTTGGTGAATTGACTTAGGTGCAATTATGCACTGCACTTATTCAATACAGGAATTGCCTTCCGTGAGGATCATGGAAAAAGGGGAGCAAAGCCAGCTGAACGGGAATGAGCATAATGCAGAGGCAGTCGCCGATCTTCCCTTGGTTTAAGAAGAGCATTTATTTACTATGTTACTTCCTCTATGCTTAGGAAGCTTGTTTCCATCTATAAGTATGGCTACAGTATTGGATTTGATAATAAGGAATGTTATATTGAATTCAATAATACAGTTGTGAGTCTCGCCGTCAAGCAAGAAATATTTTGTTTGCTCTCTATTTATGATTCAGCGTTGAAAGTCTATGATAAGGCATATTAAAAAATAATAAGACCTCATCAAAATTGTGACATTATTGCTAAAGCCACATTTCGAAGAGGAGAATGATGCGTCTCATTACGTTAGAGATGAAATAATGTGTTACTTCATCCCATTATGTTAGAGATATTTCATTCATTAATTTAATGCTTAAAATTCACTAAGGAGTATAAGGGGAAATCTCAGAAGTTTCTCTAAGCGTTCACTAACTCTAAAGTTTCCAATGTTTTCTTCCATTATGTTTTACGTTTCTCTCATTAGTGACCATTGAGAAGCACAAGAAAATTCAAAGCTGAATAAAAAAATCAGCATAACGTGAAATAATGCATGTAACGCCTAGAAATTCATAACCAGAATTCTGAACATTTCTGTGTATTAAATCCCTGTCTAGGAAAGGCAGGGTACACAATACCAAATTGTCATACAGAGTGCATCTTACAAACAGAATAAAATGGTCTTACATAAATGCAGCGGTAAAAACAAATAAAGTCTATATACAACTAGCTAAGCGAAGGCTTCCATTCCACAGGCATCTTGGCGGCGGAGCCAGCCTAGTCCTCTTGCTGATCCTCATCGGACATGTACTCCACCACTGAGAGGAGGAAAAGGAGCAAGACTGAGTACCACCCACAGTAATCAACAAATCACACCCACAAATATGCACAATGCACAGGAGACAAAGATAGCCTAGAGGTTTATTTGCGCAAAAATAGTTGCAAACAACAGTAGTTTGCAAACAGTAAAAGGTTGATTAATTGAACAATATTAATCCTTCACTGATTAATGTTACACCACGTTAACCAGGTCCAACCATCCATCTTGTAAAATCATTGTCATGATTAATATTTTGTGATGAACAATTGGCTTTGCAAATGATTTATTTAATAAGTGATTGGTTTGAAAATAACTATGAATATTGGTGTGAGTGTGTGTGACTAACGTGAGTCAAGTTGGGAAAAACTTGTGCTCGGATATGGTATCTTTGTTTTTGCATGTGTCGGTGAGTCTTGAGGCCTCAGGAGTATTGCCGGTGATGGATCGGGAGTTAACTTGGGAGAAGTTAATGTCCAGATGATCAGGAGATCACGCGGGATACTAAAGGCTAGAGATCAATACACGTGGAAGTGAAGATTCCATATGGCATACAAGAGGAATTGTGTGTGTATGGAAAGAGGAAGTTGTTAACGCCAAAATTTGGTACGGGTCGTTACCATGTTCGGTTAAGGAAAGAAGCGATATCAGCCATTGGAAACTAATCCAGAAGAGTCCGAGCTTGGGAAGGAATCGTGAAGACCACGTTATGGCAATTATTTATCTTATCTATTAGATAGTTTTATCTTTTAGGAAACCTGATCTCTTGTCTGATCAGGTCTGTTAGTTTTCCTTTTCTAGTTAGGAAAGTCCTGTTCCGTGTCCTATAAGGACTCTTGTAACTCGGGGTATATATACGTATGCCCGGGGACCTTGTAAATCATCTAATCGATCAATACAACTTCGGCGCATCGCCACCCTTTACCAACGGGTTCTTGCTTCTCGAGCGGGGCTGCATCGGTTAGGTCCGAACTCCTGCGAGAGGGTAAGTCTCGTTACCCCGACTACCAATCGGCTAGGACTTTCTCGGTTAGGTCCGATATTCTAGTCGGTCTATGGTAGTCGGCTTACCACGGTGTATCGGATCTGTCTACGGCTGCATCGGTTCGGTCCGACCTCTTAGGCTGGTCAGGTATATCACATCACGCGTGCATAGTTTTTATCAGTTTATCGGGGGTAGTTTATCATCAGTTTGTGCTGCATCGGTTGGGTCCGACCTACTAAACTGCTAGCGATAAATTATTCCTGTTAGGCTGATAGCCTTTGTGCAAGCGTCTTATCGGAATGTATAGCCGGTAAGTTATTTTCATCACAGTTGCATTAGGTCTATCGGCTCGTTGAGGTTCCTTTATTATTATCGATCTGTGCTGCATCAGTTAGGTTTGAACTACTAGATCGATAATAATAGATTTATCCTTGTCGGGCTGATCGGTGTATATGCGACGTTCTATCGGAGTGCTTAGCCGATAGGTTATCTTTTTATAAAGCCGACTGTATTATCTTTACTATTTTGGTCATCTATATTATCATCGGTTCTCTAGCCGGTGCACATGTGTTTCCTTGGCAGTCGGCTAGTTCACTATTCTGCCTATCTATTTTATAATCGGCTCCTAGCCGATGCACATGTTATACTGACATCTCGTCTATTTGCTCATAGCACTATCGGTTTCCTAGCCGATACACAGGTGCCATCGGCTATCGGCTACGAGGAGCCTATATCAGCCCGTATCGGCCGATAGCCGATTGCGCAATTGCTGCCGATCCGGGCACGAGGACCAACAAGGACCCGGACGCGAGCACAAGCGAGGACCCGGGAGCGAGAACGCGAGTACAGGCGAGGGCTTGGGCACGAGCATAGCGGCGATCGGCTGGAAGGAGTCCGTATCGGTTTGCTGGCCGATTGGATCAGTAATCTAATTTCTTCATCTCCTTGTCAATTACGGGGTCAAATTGACTGGCACGCCTACGAACCTCAAGATTTTAGGACCTGCACTGGAGCTAAGCAGATCTCCCAGGCCTTCGTATGTTCAATCGCATCGAACCGGATCGTCAGCAAGCTTTTTGGCACACCCGGCGGTTTTCGGCGTCAACAGAAGTCGAGTCCTACTCGGATTAGGAATGGAGTCCTAGTAGGACTAGGAGTCGAGTCCTACTTGGAGTAGGAGTGGAGTCCTAATAGGACTAGGAGTCGAGTCATACTTGGACTAGGAGTTGAGTCCAAGTTGGCTATGGAAAGGAGAATTTGTTTTGGTAAATTGCAAATAGATTTGGTAATTGAGGGTTTGAGTCCAAGTTGGCTATGGAAAGGAGAATTTGATTTGGTAAATTATAAATAGATTTGGTAATTGAGGGTTTGAGTTCTAATGGGAGTAGAAGTTCTACTCCTACTTTGTGTAGAAGGTTTTAGGTATAAATAAATGAGGGGTTGAGACCCTAGAGCATAACGTTTGGAAGAGAGAAAAGCTAGGGTTTAGCCTTGAGAGAGAAGGGAGTGCTTTGTATGCACTTTGTAAACACATCTTGATGCAATAAAGAGAATAATTCTTCAAGATTTGCATTGTCATTCGGGAGTTTTGTCGAGATCATTTTTAGTTTGTTTGTAGGCGGTCAGACCAAGAGATAATCGGTGGTCAGACCGGTAGCAAGGACACGGTCAGACCGGCGGCAAGGACAAGGTCGGACCGGCGTCTTCCAAAAAGGTTGGAGATCTTGATTAAAGTAAAATTAACTTCATTGGTTCAGAGGTAACTTTTTATTCCGCGAAAAGTTTGGTTTTTGGTAATCCTACCATTCACCCCCCCTCTGGTAGGCTTAATTCTTGTCTTTCGATCCTACAAGTGGTATCAGAGCCTTGTTTTTGTTTCTCTTTTGATCTTAATCGATCTTAAGTTGCCATGGCGGATAAATATTCAATTAAGTCACATGTTTTTGATGGACTTGATTTTCCTTATTGGTACAAAAAGATGCAATCTTATATTATGTCCCAAGGCTTCAACATTTGGCAAAAAGTTTCAAAACCATATGTTATTCCTGAAGAGATTACTACGGCTAATAAAATTGATTTTGAAAATAATTGTAAAGCTCGCAATTATATTTTAAATGGAGTTTCTCGTTCTGATTTTGATCGAATCTCTCATTTTGAAACTGCGCATGAGATGTGGAAGGCCTTATGTGACTTTCACCAAAGATCTTCTAACATCAAGGAACTGCGTAAAGATGTTTTTAAAAAGGAGTATATGAAATTTGAGATGCAATCTAGAGAAGCTCTTGATGATTATTATGCTCGCTTTAACAAAATTTTGAGTGATCTTCGTTCTATTGATGATGCTAATTATACTCAGTCTGAAGTTTCTCAACATCTTTTGAATGGTCTTGACATGTCTATTTAGGAGATGAAAGTTACATCTATTCAGGAATCTGTAAACATGAATACTTTAACCTTGGAATCTTTGTATACCAAATTAAAGACACATAAGATGAATATTCTTTCACGAAAAATTGATTCAAAATTTTCTGCTTTAGTGTCTTCTTCTAGTTATTCAGTCAATGCTTCTTCATCACTTTCTTTAACTGCTTTTAATGCCATATCCGATGACCAACTCGAGCAAATCTCGGAGGACTTGGTTTTGTTAACTAACAGACTCTTTCAAGCTTTGAATAATGTAAGAAGCAGGAAACGAGGAGGTCCAATCTGGTGCTTTAAATGTGGAGAGCCTAATCACATTCGCGTCAATTGCCCTAAGCTCGGGAAAGGAACAAAGGAAGATGAAGAGGACAAGAGCAAAAACGAGAAGAAGAAGAAGATATTTAAAGGCAAAAGAAACAAGGAAAGTTACAAGAAGATGCTAAACAAAGTGTGTGCTGCCTTTGAACAAGCAAGTGATGTCGACTTTGGTAGTGAGGAAGAAGATGATGACAAAGGCAAAAACATCTCTGGAGTATGCCTCATGGCTCGTGGAGGATCAACATCTGGAGAGTCTGATTCTGATAACGAACACATTGAGGTAACACCTTTTCAAGATATTATTGTTTCTCTTGGCTTTAAGATTCAAAAATATGAGAAAAAGATAAAACAACATGACTTTATTGTTGAATCTCTTAATGCTGAAATTTCTAGATTGAAATCTCTAATTCCTGATAATGATAATTGCACATCTTGTGAAGTTTTATTTTCTGAAATTTCTTCTTTACAAGATGTTCATGCTAATAACTGTTTGAGATTAGAATCTGAAATTGAGAAAACAAAAGTTTTTGAAACTTCTTTGGCTCTTGGTCTTGCTTTACATTCTCGTATTACTAATGAGTTAGTTTGGACAAAAAATCTTTTAAAAAATTATAAAGTTGCTTTTGGTGCAAGTTCTTTGTTCAATGTTTTATGTGCTAGAAGAATTAGACAACACAAGGAGGTTTCAAGTTCTAAAACTTGCTCAACATGTTTTTTGAATGAGATAAAAGTGAAAAATGCTCTTGGTTGTGTTGAGTATACGGAGAATATTGTGAAAACTCATGAGATGATTTCTTGTTCAAACTGTAAAAAACAAAAAGGAGTTTTAGTAGATTGTGAAAAATGTGCTAACTTGACAAAAGAAGTTTCTTATTTGAAAAGTTCCTTGCAATGATTTTCTGATGGTAAAAAGAAACTTAACATGATTTTAGATCAATCAAAAGTAAGCACACAATGGAGAAATTTTGACAAAACTAGAACCTAAGAAAACTATTTTCAAATCTGCTGGAATTATGTCTTCTCTTTCTTCTTCAAACCAAGGTGTTTCTATTGCAAAACCTTCAATTTCAAAATCATCTTCTCGTGTGAAGTATACATGTACTTTTTGTGGAAAAGATGGACATTTGATTGGTTATTGCTTTAGACTTGCTCGTAAACAGAAAAAAGAAAGAGAAATTGCTTTTGCAAAATTAAAGTGGTAGAAAAGGCGTACTGTTTTGAGAGCTCCGGTCCAACCGACGTACAAACGCCGGTCAGACCGGCCAGTGGTCCAACCGCAGTACTACTGCCGGTCAGACCAGACTCAGTGAGTTTTTATGAAAAATAAATGTGGTACTGGTTTTACTCGCACGGTTATGCCTATTGGTTCTTCTGGTCGTGTGTCTCAGTACTGGATTCCTAAATTTCTTTTATCTAACCCCAGTACTGAGGCATCGACATCTGTGTGTTTATAGGCTTTTACGGCAAGAAAGGAGAACGTGTGGATAATGGACTCTGGTTATTCGCGACACATGACTGGCGATAAAAATTGGTTCTCCTCCCTCAAACCGGCATCCAAGACAGAATCGATTATCTTTGGAGATGCTTCTACTAGTACAATTCTTGCTTCAGGATCGGTCAAGGTAAGTGACAAATTTACCTTGAAAGATGTCGCTTTGGTTGAAAATTTGAAATACAATTTGCTTTCAGTTTCTCAAATAATTGATGAGGATTTTGAAGTTAGATTTAAGAAATCTGAAAGTAGAATTCTTGATTCTTCTAGATCTTGTGTTTTGGGAATTTCTCGTTATGGAAGAGTTTTTAAAGCTGATTTTGAGAATTGTGTTTCTTCTTAGATTACATGTCTAGTTGCTAAATTTTTAAAGGATTTAATGTTTTGGCATCGTAGACTTGGACATATAGGTTTTGATAATCTTACTAGAATTAGTGGTTCGGATTTTGTTCGTGGTTTGCCAAAACTTAAAAAGGATCTTGATTTGGTTTGTTCCCCCTGTCACCATGCTAAGATGATTGCTTCTTCACATGCCCCAATTGTTTCTGTGATGACTGATGCACCGGGACAGCTTTTACATATGGACACTGTTGGTCCAGCTCGAGTGCAATCTGTCAGAGGAAAGTGATATGTTTTGGCTATTGTGGATGATTACTCTCGATATTCTTGGGTTTATTTTATGACAACTAAAAATGAAGCTTTTGATCATTTTCGAAACTTATATCTTCGTTTGGCTCTTGAACTTCCTAGATCCTTGAGAATGATTAGAAGTGATAATGGTGGAGAATTTAAAAATGCTTCTTTTGAACAATTTTGTGCTGAAAAAGGTCTTGAGCATCAATTTTCTTCTCCATGTTTTCCTCAACAAAACGATGTTGTTGAAAGGAAAAAATCGTTCTTTGATTGAGATGGCTAGGACTTTGCTTGATGAATATCATACTCCAAGAAAATTTTGGGCTGAAGCTATTAATACAGCTTGTTATATTTCCAATCATGTTTTCTTGAGATCTAAACTTGGAAAAACTTCTTTTGAGCTTCGCTTTGGCCATCAACCTAGAGTTTCACATTTGTGTGTTTTAGGATGTAAGTGCTTTGTGTTAAAATCTGGAAATTTGGATAAATTTGAGGCATGTTCAACTGATGGAATTTTTCTTGGATATTCCACTCACTCTCGTGGTTACCGTGTGCTTGTTTTGGGAACTAACAAGATTGTAGAAACTTGTGAAGTTACTTTTGATGAGGCTAGTCTGGGTACTAGACTAGAAATTATAGGTACTTTATCACAGGTTCAGGGGGAGGATGGAAGCATATTTGAGGATGAAAGCGACGACGAAGAAGAAGAGGTCAAAGTGGTGGCAGGTTCGACCGGCCCTCAGATCTGTCCGAGCGATGGCAACCAGACGGTCCGACTGGAGGTAGAGAGCCGGTCAGACCAGGAGGGTCTAGAGAGCTCGGGTTCACGCCAGATCGAGTCTGATGGATCTCCAGAAGCAACTTCGATAATTTCAGGTTCAGACCATGATGTTGTTTCTCCTTTGCACATTCAACGTCGACATCCTCCGGAACAAAGTATCGGTAACATACATGAACATACTACACGATCTAAGGTGATGTCTACTGATTTCTTTGCTCATTCTGCATTCATTGCTTCTTTCGAACCCAAGAGTGTGTCACATGCATTAACTGATGAATCGTGGATCAACGCCATGCATGAAGAACATGAGAATTTTGAAAGAAATAAAGTTTGGACCTTAGTTGAACCACCTCCTGGTCATAATATTATTGGAACTAAATGGATTTTCAAAAACAAACAAAATGAGGATGGTTTAATAGTAAGAAATAAAGCTAGGCTTATTGCACAAGGTTTTACTCAAATTAAAGGTTTGGATTTTGATGAAACTTTTGCTCCAGTTGCTCGGATTGAAGCAATTAGACTTTTGTTAGTTTTTGCTGCTTCAAAAGGTTTTAAATTATATCAAATGGATGTTAAAAGTGGTTTTCTAAATGGTTTTATACAGGAGGAAGTTTATGTTAGAAAACCACCTGGTTTTGAAGATTCAAAATTTCCAAATCATGTTTTCAAATTGTCTAAAGCTTTGTATGGTTTGAAACAAGCACCTAGAGCGTGGTATGATTGATTGAAAAATTTCTTGCTTAAGAAAGGTTTTCAAATGGGAAAAGTGGATAAAACTTTCTTTGTTCTAAAGCGTGGTAATAATCAACTTTTCGTTCAGATTTATGTAGATGATATCATTTTTGGTTGTAGTTCTCACGCTTTGGTTGTAGAATTTTCTGAGACAATGAGCAAGGAGTTTGAGATGAGTATGATGGGAGAGTTGAGTTACTTTTTGGGATTGTAAATCAAGCAAACAGCACACAGAACATTTGTACATCAAACAAAATACATAAAAGATCTTTTACGACGTTTTGTGATGGAGAATTGTAAGCCGATTTCAACACCAATGGGATCTACTACTGTTTTGGATCCAGACGAAGAAGGCGAGGCTGTTAATCAAAAGGAATATCGAAGTATGATTGGATTGCTATTGTATCTCACTGCATCATGGCCAGACATACAATTTTCTGTGTTTTTGTGCGCTCGATTTCAAGCTTCTCCTCGTGTTTCACATCGTCAAGCCGTCAAGCGCATTTTAAGGTATTTACAACATACTCTTGAATTTGGGATATGGTATTCTACTTCATCATCTATAAGTTCACATGCTTTTTCGGATGCGGATTTTGGAGGTTGTAGAATAGATAGAAAAAGTACAAGTGGTACATGTCATTTTCTTGGTACTTCTCTTGTTGCATGGTCTTCTAGAAAACAATCTAATGTTGCTCAATGAACTGTTGAATCTGAATATGTTGCTGCTGCAAGTTGTTGTTCACAAACTCTTTGGTTGATTTCAACTTTGAAAGATTATGTTTTGAGTTTTGATAAAGTTTCAATCTTTTGTGACAACACAAGTGCTATAAACATTGCTAAAAATCCGGTGCAACATTTATGCACTAAGCACATTGACATTCATTTTCATTTTCTAAGGGATCATGTTAAAAAAGGGGATATTATACTTTAGTTTGTTGATACAAATTTGCAATTGGCAGACATTTTCACTAAGCCTTTGGATTCTTCTCATTTTGCATTTCTTCGGGGAGAATTGGGTATTATTCATCCTTTTGGCATGTTCTAAGGGGGAGTTTTTGTGCTTTTTATTGCTTTAAATTTTTATCAAATAAAAGAAAACAAAGAAAGTTAAAAAGATGAGAAAAGAAGAGCTTTGACTTTACCTCTAGTAAATTCTTGTACTTGCTAGCAATATGAGTGAGGTCTTTTGGTCACTAGTTTAGCTTGTGTGCATTTTAATCTTTATATGAGCCTTTGATGTTGCTTTTAAGAGAGATGATGCATGACACTTGAATTCTTTTACTTGAATTAAGTAAATATGCAATATTAACATAGTGCTGGTTTGGAGGAATTATGCTCATATATATGCTTGCTGAAATTTGACTCCTCAAATGCTCTAGAGATTCCTCAAGTAAAAAATATATGCTTATATGAGAGAAAAAAATGGATACCGAATCCTTGGAAATAGTATTCATGACAAGGATGTATCCGAAGTGAGGAAAATAATGGGTGTCGAATCCTTGGAAACAGTATTCACGACGAGGACATACCCGAAATAATTGAGAGATTTTCTTTTGTGCTATTAAAAGGCAAATTGAGCAGAAGCTCAGAAATAAAACTTGATGAAAATTCTCTTGTAAAGGGCAAGTTAATTTAAGAAAGAGTGTTTAGTTCAGCTTGTCTTTGTGTGGGTTTTTTCTTTCAATCTATGTGCTAGTGATTATGTTGCATTATAAATTGCCCGAATACATGAATCTTTAATGCTGATTTGAACTTATCTGTAATATCCATGGTTCATGTTTATATTCTAATTCATACTTGTTAGCTAGTTGATCACTTTATCTCCCTTGTCGTTGCAACACATGTTCTTGAATTGCTTTAAGTATACTTTAAAGCTCTCAAACAAAAAAAAAGGAATATGAACTTCTTGATGAAATCATTGTCAAAAGGGGAAGAATGATACAAAATGATGCATTTTTTAAAAAAGGGAAGGGAATATTCTTTCTTTTAAAAGGGGAGAAGTTTTCTTCTTTTTCAAATTTTTTGAGCCTTGAGTGCTTTTTATCATTTTTTTACCAATTCTTTTGGTTTTTATTTTCAAATACTAAATCACATTTTGAAGGGTTTCCCAATGTGTTCATCAAGGGGGAGATTGTAAAATCATTGTTATGATTAATATTTTGTGATGAACAATTGGATTTGCAAATAATTTATTTAATAAGTGATTGGTTTGAAAATAACTGTGAATATTGGTGTGAGTGTGTGTGACTAACGTGAGTCAAATTAGAAAGAACTTGTGTTCGGATATGGTATCTTTGTTTTTGCATGTGTAAGTGAGTCTTGAGGCCTCGGGAGTATTGCCGGTGATGGATTGGGAGTTAACTTGGGAGAAGTTAATGTCCAGATGATCGGGAGATCACGCAGGATACTAAAGGCTAGAGATCAATACACGTGGAAGTGAAGATTCCATATAACATACAAGAGGAATTGTGTGCGTATGGAAAGAGGAAGTCGAGTCCTACTCGGATTAGGAATGGAGTCCTAGTAGGACTAGGAGTCAAGTCCTACTCGGAGTAGGAGTCAAGTCCTATTCGGACTAGGAGTGGAGTCCTAATAGGACTAGGAGTCGAGTCATACTTGGACTAGGAGTTGAGTCCAAGTTGGCTATGGAAAGGAGAATTTGATTTGGTAAATTGCAAATAGATTTGGTAATTGAGGGTTTGAGTCCAAGTTGGCTATGGAAAGGAGAATTTGATTTGGTAAATTGTAAATAGATTTGGTAATTGAGGGTTTGAGTTCTAATGGGAGTAGAAGTTCTACTCCTACTTTGTGTAGAAGGTTTTAGGTATAAATAAATGAGGGGTTGAGACCCTAGAGCATAACGTTTGGAAGAAAGAAAAGCTAGGGTTTAGCTTTGAGAGAGAAATGAGTGCTTTGTATGCACTTTGTAAACACATCTTGATGCAATAAAGAGAACAATTCTTCAAGATTTGCATTGTCGTTCGGGAATTTCATCGAGATCGTTTTCAGTCTGTTCGCCGGCGGTCAGACCGGGAGATAATCGGCGGTCAGACCGGCGGCAAGGACAAGGTCGGACTGGCATCTTCTAGAAAGGTTGGAGATCTTGATTAAAGTAAAATTAACTTCATTGGTTCAGAGGTAACTTTTTATTCCCCGAAAAGTTTGGTTTTTGGTAATCCTACCATTCACCCTCCCTCTGGTAGACTTAATTCTTGTCTTTCGATCCTACACATCTGAACTATACTAGTTCCATTAAGTCAAGTTAATTAAGTAAGGGTGTGACTAATCACGGTGAGTCTTGACCAATCGCCCATATCCGCGGGCGCGGCTATTCGAATAGATTTACTCTAATCAGAGGTGTACAACTGTACCCATAAGACACAGCCCCACATATGTTTCCGTGTGCCGGTGTATCACCATGACACCCTGTGAGAGGCTGTGACAGGACCGTTCACACAACCTCTCCCCAACCATCCACACCACGCTGAGGTTGCACCTGCTGCCAGGACACCTGTCACGCCCAGAAATTTACCAGAATTTCCAAAACTAATTTGTGCAATAAATTCCTCGTCCAGGAATCAGCCGAGGTGCACAAATTGACAATTTGATAAACATAACCAAAACGATATAACGATAAATACTTACAGAAGAGGCACTTAGTCCTCACACAGAAGAAAACAGTAGTGGAACGGCAACTAGCATAGCTTCAGCACCAAGCCACAGGCAGCTCAACTGGGGTATAAGCCAAACACCAAACTTCTCCTCCTCGCTAAGCTTCACTCTAATGATTGCAATATTGCAAGACTGAGTACCACCCACCGTACTCAACAAGCCACACACGAAATGCAAAATAATGCAACAGGAATTTCAAAGAAAAGGCATAGTATGGCTTATTTGCATAAAATAGCATTTAAACTTTTTGCATTTATAAACATTGAAAAATAGTATAGTTTAATTATTATAAGCATGTAACTAATCTCTGAACAACACTCCAACGCAGTTCAGGCCCAAAACCATAACACTCCAAATTGGAGCTATCAAGTTCCATCATTTATCACCATTAATGAGTAGTGTGGGACTAATCACAGAAAACATTGCTAGGCTCGCCCTTAACCGTGGGCATGGCTATTCGAATAGTTTTACTCTGGCTAGAGGTGTACCAATTTACCCACAAGACACAACTCCACAATACATCACTGTGCGCCTTGATACCACCACGGTACCTCGGAAAGGAATTGTGACAGGATTATCCATGTAACTCACAATAGGAGAGCCTCCCGCCGAACCTCCAGTCTCCGGTAGGGGTGATCAAGTACTTTCCCGCGAGACGACCCGATGCCCGAAGCATGGTCTTATTGTCACTGCCATGTGTGGACTTATTATGGAGGCCATGGGCCCTGGGTACCTCATGACAAGCATATGGGCCACTTGGATAAGGATGGGCCTAGCCTTGTAATTAGAGATATAATAGAACCCGACAGACTTTGCCTTGTACGATAAGGAATATACAGTCCTAGTCGGGTAGGTTATATCTCTAAGAGGAGATCCCTTGGCCATAATCCGGCTAGGACTCCTACCTTGTACCCTTGTCCCCCAGTATATAAGGGGAGGCAGGGCACCCCCTGAGGGCAGAGACACATAAGCTCATAGAAGCAAACATACATCCTCAAAATTATACACCACAACTAGACGTAGGGTATTACCTCACATCGAGGGCCTGAACTAGTATAAACTCCCGTGTTCCTTTGCAATCCACCGAGTTTTGATCTGTTGAGTAGCCCTATAATCATATTGCCGGTGTAAAACATCGACAGTTGGCGCGCTAGGTAGGGGCTTCGGCGAGATCTACATCTACAAGCTCGATGGATCCAGCAACCGGAGTCGACGGCGGCAAATTCTCCCCTGGAGACACAATCTCATTCGAAAGCCTCAACTTCGTCGCCGACATGTTCGGCAATCTCAACTTGGCCGACGCAGATCTGATCCAACCGGCCGAGGAACCAGCCGACTCCACACCAGTCGGCCCACAAGACGGTGCAGCCACCCTCGTCGATTTGCTGCGGTGATCTACCACCTGTCCGGGTCTTGGGACAACTCTTTCCTTTGGCATCCGACTCGCGCTAGACCTCGAGCCATCCCGGGTTGGGCTAGGAAGGGGAGAGATTGTCAATCTCCCATGCAAACTCGGCAACATCACAGATCTACATCCCACGCGGCAGACTCGATCCCCTACGGTTCAGTTCGGACATGGCTCAGAGCTACTCCAGATTGGATCTAGGGAGGTTGGAGTCATCCTTACTCCGATCAACTACTTGGATTCCGACTCCAAGTTGGACAACGGTTCAAACACCAGTTCGGACACCAGTCTGGCGAGTTTCCTTCTGCCCCGAGAAATTTTCATGGCATCAACCCCTCCGCCGGAGGTGCGCCGAGTACAACAGGAGCAAGAAGAGGAGGCCCGCTGACTACGGCAATAGAAGGAGGCCAAATGTGAGGATCGCAACGACGAGCTACGCAGGGCCGGGCAAACCACTCAGCAACAGATCCTCTAGACTCGAGTCGGCGACAACGAAGTCTTCGTCACGCCTTAGCAAAACGTCGTGGCCGCTGCAACCCTGTTGGATACACTCTAGCTTGGGCCTGATCATTAGGCCACCCCGACTATCGCCAAGATCAAGGCCATGATTACAGTTGCCGCATGTCAGCAACACCAACAGTCGGGCGACACACTTGTATCGACCAACCGGTCGGGTTCTCCAGTGGCAATCTCGTCCGCATCAGCACGACGCCGGGCGGCCAGCTCAAGTCAACCGCATGCAGAGTCACGCCAAACATCTCTCGACAACACAAACAACAACAATCGGCGGCGTCCCTAGAACGATCGCCAGTTCAACCAAGACCTCCGAGTCCGTCTACAACGTGATCTCCGCTAAGATATCAATGCTCGGCGCTGCCAATGCGAAGACGACGAGCGCTGCTAACTGGAGGACGAGCACGAGCGTTTTGGTCTCCACCACGAGCGGTTTAACCTCCGCGGTCGGAGCCGGAGCCCTCACGAAGATGAAGGCGTAGCAGCCTTCACCTAGGAGCTACAAGACGTCGATTGGCCGTCGAGCTTCAAGCCTACAGGAATCAAAAAATACGATGGCAAGACTAACCCTGAATCCTGGCTCACCATATATACTTTGGTAATCTGAGCTGTCGGAGGTGATCACAAAGCCATGGCTAACTACCTCCCGGTCGCCCTGGCCGACTCAGCAAGGACATGGCAACAGGGCTCTCGAGGTGATCAATCGGCTCTTGGGGGGAACTCCGGGAACGCTTTATAGCCAACTTTCAGGGGACTTACAAGCGACCGTCTTCCGAGCATGATCTCTATTAGCTGCACCAGAGGAAGAACGAGTCTCTCCGTGAGTTCACCAAAAGGTTCTCCGAGAAGCGTAACTCGATCCCAATGATCAAGGACGAGGTCGTCATCGCCGCCTTCCGCAAGGGAGTCAAGGATGCCCTGTTCATCGCGAAATTCACTCGGAAGCCACCAACCTCTGTCAGGGCCCTCTTTGATATGGCGAATAAATACACCGACTCAGCTGAGGCGGTCGTGGAGGCCCTTGACGAGAAGAAAGAGTCCCAGCAGAAGGACCAAAAGGCCAAAGCCGACAATGAGCCATCATAGAACAAATCTGGTAGCCGCAAGCGGAAGTCGGACAATGAGGTGGCCAACGTGGAGCAAACCCGGTCATGACCCCCAAGGAACAATGAGTACCAGAAAGGTATGAATGGGCCTTGCCCCTTCCACCCCACTGGTAAATACGCAGCTAAGGACTGCTTCATGCTCAAAAAGTTTGCCTCTGAGCAGACTTCATCATCTGGCGCTGACAAGGACAAGGACAAGCCAGATTCAGGCCCGACCGACGATTATCAAGATCCCTTGGCCGAGCTCAACCACATCTTCGGAGGGCCGCCGGCGTATGAGTCCAAAAGAAAGCAGAAGCTAACAGCACGCGACGTTAACGCAGTCTCTACAGCAGACGCCCTCCAGTATTTGTGCTGGTCTAAGATGCCCATCACATTCAACCGCACAGATTACCCAGACCGGGTTTCACACCCGGGACGCTATCCACTCGTCCTGGACCCGGTCGTCAAAAATATCAAGCTGAAGAAGGTCCTCATAGATGGAGGCAGTGCGCTCAACATTCTGTTCGCCATGACTCTGGATGAGATGAAGATTCCTCGTTCAGAACTGCGGCCGAGTACGGCGCCCTTCCACGAGATAATTCCCGGCCTATCTTCAACCCTCCTCGGATAGATAACTTTGCCGGTTACCTTCGGCACGCGGGATAACTTCCGCACATAAAACATCTACTTCGAGGTCGCCGACTTCGAGACCGCGTACCACATGATACTCGAACGACCGGCACTCACCAAATTCATGGCGATACCGCACTATACCTACATGGTGCTCAAGATGCCAGGGCTAGCCGGAGTTCTCTCCCTCCGCAGCGACGTCAAGCAAGCCTTCACCTGTGACAAGGAGAGCTACGAGTTGGCTCAATCACAAGAGGTGGCAGTCGGACGCAACAGCATTCGGCAAGCCGTCACAACTGAAGTCAAGGATGACCAAGTTCTGGCAAAAAAAGCAACAAAGTCGGGAATTTCAGCGGACTCTGAGACGAAGAAGATCCCCCTAGACCCTTCTGACCCCTCCAAGACTGCTCTACTCAGGACCGGACTCGACCCCAAATAGGAAGACGCGCTCGTCACCTTCCTCCAAGCCAACAAAGACATCTTCGCATGGAAACCGTCCAACATGCCGAGCGTACCAAGGGAGGTGATCGAGCACGCCCTCAATGTCAAGATAGACACCAAGCCAGTCAATCAACGGCTACGGTGCTTCTCATAGGACCAAAAAGATGCTATTCGGGAGGAGATAACCAAGCTCCTCGCAGCCGGGTTCATCAAAGAGGTCTACCACCCGGACTGGCTGGCAAACCCAATTCTGGTCCGGAAGAAAAACGGTAAATGGCGCATGTGCGTCGACTACACCGATCTAAACAAGGAATGCCCCAAGGATCCATTTGGTCTACCGAGAATATATCAGGTGGTGGATTCAACCGTGGGGTGGGAACTTCTCAGCTTTCTCGACTGTTACTCGAGATACCACCAAATCAGCCTGAAGAAGGAGGACTGCTTGAAGACTTCTTTGATCACGCCGTTCAGAGCATACTGCTACATCACCATGCCGTTCAGTCTGAAAAACGCTGGAGCAACATATCAACGAGCAATTCAGCGGTGTCTACACACTCAAATCGAGCGCAACGTGGAGGCATACATCGACGACGTGGTGATCAAGACCAAGTCCAAAGAAGACCTCATCGCTGACCTGGAAGAAACCTTCCAAAATATTCGAAGATTCAAGATGAAGTTGAATCCGGAAAAGTGTGCCTTCGGTGTGCGATCCGGCAAGCTACTCGGCTTCATCGTATTGCATCATAGCAACGAGGCCAACTTGGAGAAAGTCAATGCAATAATGAACATAGCACACCCGACTAGCCAGAAGGATGTCCAGAAGCTGACAGGCTGCATGGCGGCACTTAGCCGGTTTATCTCCCGACTAGGCGACCGGGGCATGCCCTTTTTCAAGCTACTGAAGAAAGCAAATAATTTCCAATGGACTCCTGAAGCCCAGCAATCCTTCGAAGACTTCAAGAAATTTCTCACATCACCACCCGTGTTGGCATCACCTATGCCTCAAGAGCCATTAATGCTATATCTGGTGACAACCACTTAGGTAGTTAGCACGGTGTTGGTGGTCGAGAGATCCGAACCGGGTCACATACAGCAGATACAACTGCCAGTCTACTTTGTCAGCGAGGTCCTTGCCGACTCCAAAATAAGATATCCGCAGGTCCAAAAGCTGCTTTATGGCCTACTCATCACTGTCTGGAAGCTGGTGCACTATTTCCAATCGCATCAAGTCACGGTGGTCACATCGTATCCACTTGGGGATGTCCTGCATAATTGCGAGGCCACCGGCCGAATAGCTAAATGGGCGCTCTAGTTGATGGCGTTCGACATCACCTTTCAGCCACGGACAACAATCAAATCACAAGCTCTAGCCGACTTCATGGCCGAGTGGACAAAAGTTTAGATGCCTACATGAACAGCGAAGCTAGAGTACTGGACAATGTACTTCGATGGTTCTCTAAGGATCGGCGGCGCCGGGGCCGGCGTTGTACTAACGTCCCCCACCGGCAAAAAACTCAAGTACGTTCTCCAAATCCACTTTCCGGCTTCTCACAATGTCGCCGAGTACGAGGCACTTATCCACGGGCTCTGTATTGCCATATCACTCGGCATCCGTCGACTGGTTGTGCGTGGAGACTCTCAACTCGTGGTAAACCAAGTCATGAAAGACTGGACATGTCTCGACGATACCATGGCGGCATACTGCCGGGAGGTCCGAAAGCTGGAAAACAAGTTCGACGGGATGGAGATAACACATGTCCTACGATAATACAATGATGCTATAGACAAATTGGCAAACATGGGATCCAAGCGAGAAGTGGTCCCGACTGGGATCTTTGTTGAGCAACTAATAGAGCCGTCAATCAAAAAGAGACTAGTGCCAGAGCAGTCGGGAAGTGAACCTACCCCGACGATAGACGAAGTACTGATTATATCTCAAGATTGGCGGACTCTTGTTCTCAAATTCCTCCTGGACGATAAACTCCCAGAAGATCGCATTCAAGCCAAACAAATCAAATGTCGAAGCAAAAGTTTCCAAGTTGTCGGAGAAGACTAGTACCGAAGAAGTGCATCTGGTGTCCTCATGCGCTGCATCACCACCGAGAAGGGCAAGCAGATTCTGCAATCGATCCACTCAGGCATATGTGGCAACCATGCAGCATCCAGGACGTTAGTCGGAAAGGCTTACCGGCAGGGATTTTTCTGGCCAACAGCAGTAACAGATGCAAAAAACATTGTTCGCACATGCGAAGGTTGTCAGTTCTAAGCACGACAAACAAATCTTCTAGCCCATGAACTCCAAACAATCCCAATCTCTTGGTCCTTTGCAGTATGGGGGCTTGACATGGTTGGGCCTTTCAAGAAAGCGCCAGGAGGGTTCACACACTTCTTCGTCACAGTAGATAAATTCACAAAGTGGATTGAGGCAAAACTCGTTGCTACCATAACAGCGACACGAGCAAAGGACTTCATCATGGGTATATTATACCGATTCGGAGTTCCAAACCGCATCATAACCGACAACGGCACTCAGTTCACGGGCGGCCTATTTCAAGATTTCTGTGATAACTTCGGCATCAAGATCTGTTATGCTTCTGTGACACACCTGTGGAGCAATGGACAGGTTGAGTGTGCCAATGGAATGGTCTTACAAGGCATCAAGGCAAGGATATTCGACCGACTACAACCATATGCAGGCCGGTGGGTACAAGAACTCCCATCCGTTCTCTAGTCTCTGAGAACGACGGTTAGTCGGGCAACAGGGCAATCCCCTTTCTTCTTGGTCTATGGTGCTGAGGCTGTGTTACCAACCGAGCTAGAGTTCGGCTCTCCGCGAGTTCAGGCTTACTTAGAAGACATCTCAAACAATACCCGATTGGTCGAACTAGATCAGTTGGAAGAAGCAAGGGATATCGCAATAATCCAGTCGGCAAGGTATCTTCAAGGCCTGCGTCCTTATCACAATCGCAATGTCCGTGGCTATGCCTTTTTGGTTGGGGATCTCGTCTTGAGAAAAATACAAACCACCAAAGACAGGCACAAACTATCCCCAATATAGGAAGGGCCGTTCATTATCGCCGAAGTTACACGACTAGGCGCCTACCGACTGAAGACCAAAGACGGTGCCCTCCAGTTTTACTTTCCTATGTGTACAGTTTTTCTCTGACTCACTACGCTGCTTGTTCCAACTAAGTAGTGAGTTGGGGGCTGCATGTATTCTATGTGCTTTGTCAATAATATACGAGCCTGTTTTACTTAAGTTATGAAGTTTTGTAACGACTTTGTTATGTTTGCCCGAGTATAGCTTTCTGCGGTGAACGATTTTATTAAGTTCCTATAGATTAACTCGGCGTAGACTATATAGTCGGGCAAAACTGATGACAACTAAGTAAAAACTCAGAGCTTGGCGGCATTGCACATATATTTACACATATCCTTACAAAAATTTGTATACACCGGCTGCATGATGGATTGTTCTTACATACCCGGGTCTTGGGTAATCACCTCTGCAGTCGGCCTCGCCTGGGTTATCAGCCCCAGCGCCTCCTCAGGTGTCGTCTCCACGGCGAATCCCTCTCCAATGGCCTCAAGATCTACACTAGGGTAGATCGACTTGGTCATTGCCAGGGTTTGGGCCACGCCAATGACAACGCACTCGTCCGAGTACCTCTTCAGGACACTCGGGGCTTCATTTAGGCGTGCCTGCACCTAGGAGACCATGTTGGAGCTAGTTCCCACGTAGTGAGGATCCATGATGTCAAGGAGCCCTTTCACGGACTCGGCAAGGATCTCCCGTGACTCCTTGACAACCTTTATCTCCTCTACAAAAGCTTGAAATTGGATTTGGGCATTGGCTCTAGCAGCTACCCAGGTTCATCCACAAGTAAAATTGTCAAGCAAAATCACAGACGGAGTACCTAATGGATTGGTTAAGATCAGTGTCAGAGGAAGGACTTACTTTCATAGTCGGCCTCCCATTTGGCGTTGGCCTTCTCTAGTTCAGCCTTTTCTTTCCCGAGCTTGACGTTGGCCTTCTCCAAGTTGGCCTTCTCTCTCTCAAGCTTGGCCTTGGCCCTCTCGGCCTCCTTCAGCTTGGATTCCCCCTCTGTTTGGGTCTTCTACTCAGCTTCGAGGGCTGTACATTAGAATAGTCAAGTACTCAAGATTACAATCAAGACACAACTGGGAAGTTGGGAAACAACATAGCTAGAGAAATAAACTAAGGGCTTAGTCAGGAAGACATATTCAGGAGACTTACATCCAATCTTCTGGGCTAGGCCCCAATTTTCATCCCTGAGCTGATTAACCGCTCCCCTTAGCCAAGCCTCCTTCTCCTAGCTAGATCGCTCCAAGTTGGCATTTGAGGCCTAGAGCTGGCCCAATTGCTGGAGTTGGGGGGCAAGCTGGGTCAGGACCTCCTCCATCTTCTCTGAGTGGTCAACAATCTTCTACTCGGAGCAAAATAGGGTAAAGCGGAGTCAGACGGCAGAATACCTATGCAAGAAAGACTGTCAAGAACTTAGCAAGGCGAAAGTTGTACCTGGACTCCCCAAGATGTGGCGATAGCGGCGCGGAGAAGGACTTCATGCTCCCTCTCTGCTGCCTCGGTGTTATGCTCGTAGCTCTTCGCAGTTCCCTCGGGAGTTACCTAATGGAATGTCCTTGGGAATCTGTGGGGAGGGGCCTCAAGCCTGGGGATATCCGGCCCTTCTGAAGACGACGATGACAAGGACGGCGATGGGGTCCTGGCCCCTAACTCGGCGGCTGCTGGGGCTTCGGGGATCTGCTCAGGGGCTGGAGCAATGGCTCCGACACCCACCCCCTGGTCAGTCGGCGTCAGCAGCCCTGCCGTCGGGACGACCTCAGTTTCTGCAACTAGGACGGTCTCCGGCTTAGTAGATAAGCTCGCTGGCGCTGGCTCGGCCGAGGCTAGCTCGACAATAAGGGCAGTCGGCACGGTCTCCTTAAGATCAATGTCGGCGCGTTTCCTGCACAAAGAGCTAAGCATCAAGACACTTCTACGCCGAACAGGATTTCCAGAAGATCCAAAGTCACGCACCTCTTGGAGAATTTGAACCTCCATCTGAGGGCTCCTGAAGTCGGCACGGGAGAACTGCTGGCTGTCGGGCTGGAGGGCACTGTAGTCGGCGGTGGCGTTTTTGTCCTAGTCAGCCCCGTTCCTGGTGTGGCCGGCTAGGGTGCTAGGGTACTCGGTGAAGCCATCCTTGGGCTCGATGTTGCCGAGCCTAGTGGCGCTGGACTTAACCTCGTACTCAGCTACGCTCTTCTTGGGCTTGATGTTGCTGAGCTCGATTGCGCTGGTCTTGGTCTAGGACTTGATGGCCTGGGAGCTGCGCTGGCAGAGTCTCTGATCTTCAGAATCCCCGCTGCGGCACTCGACCTGCTGATTTTCTTCTTGCCCTAGTCTACGATGGGTCTCTTCCCCGCTCTCTTGGAGTCGGGCTAGGCAGCAGAAGGACTTCTTGGCCTTTTCTTCGATGTTATGGCCGACAGAGTTTGGGAGTCCTCATTGAACTCTTCACATGACTGCAAGCAGATGAACGACATACATCATACACTGCAGGACAATCCAAGATATACACTTGCAAGCATTCATCACAAATGGACATCAAGTCAGGATTTCGGTGTTACCTTTGGGCGAGGCCTTTTCCTGCTGAAGGCTTTGGGGGTGCGCTCTGTATCTTCGGTCTCAATTACCCCACTGGTAAAATAGCTGAGCAGGATGTGAGTCACCTTGTACTTGTCAGCCAGGTCTGGATATTCTCGGCTAGGATCGTTTTTCCCTTTATACTCCCAGCCGAAGTGACTCCTCAGTTTCAGCGGCTTGATCCGGCGACACAGGAAACATCTGGCCACCCAGGGGCCAGTCAATCTGGAGTTCCTCAGCTTATCCAGCTTTTCAAGCAATTGAAACACCTGGCCCATCTCCTCGAAAGTTAGCACTGACGACCAATTGGACAAGACCACTAGAGACAAGCCAGTGAACAGGGGCAGAGAAGGCTCAAGATCAGAGCAATACAACCACTCTTTGTGCCAGCATTTGAGGGAGCTTTTCAAGGGGAGACGGAGATAGATTTTCTTCATTTCACTCCTAAGCTGAAGACTAGCTCCCCTATCACCTGGACCTTGTTTTTTGAGGGCAGGGGTTTGATGTGGAACAGATACCTAAATAGATTGAAATAGGGTTCCACACCCAGAAAGCACTCACAAAGAGTTGCAAAGATTGAGATTTGCAAGATGGAGTTGGGATTCAGATTCACCAACTCCAGCCCATAGAAAGAAGTTGCCATGGGCAACTTTTTTCTAGCCGACATGACGCTGATGAGTCTAACTTCCGAGTAGTGCACTACTCGGGAAAGACTATAAATATTTCTTTCAGCTGACATGAAGCTGAGGAGTCTAATTTCTGAGTGGGACGCTACTCGAAAAAGACTATAAACACCTTTTCCAGCCGATATGATGCTGAGGAGTCTAATTTTCGAGTGACATACTACTCAGAAAAGACTATAAAATATTTCTGGTTGACATGATACCGAAGAGTCTCATATACCAGTAGTATACTACTCAGGAAAGACTACAAGGTTAAAGATCTTTGACTTTATGTTTAATTGTTTCACAATTAAGCACAAAGTCAGGGGCTACACCTAATAGGTGCGCCTATTCGATGCACACTATTCATACTTCTACATGAAGCCCTTCATAGCCTCGCTGCCAGCTAACATGAAGCAGGAGTCAGGAGAAGAAGCACTCAGACAAAGAGTACTCGGGAGCAATGCACTCAGGCAATCTTCACTATGAAGGATGAGCACTTGGCATCAGCTGTGACTCAACTATGAAAATCTCAGGGGCTGCTGTGGAGGCCATGGGCCCTGGGTATCTGATGATAAGCATATGGGCCACTCGGACAGAGGATGGGCCTACCCTTGTAATTAGAGATATGATAGAACCCGGCAGACTTTGCCTTGTACGATAAGGAATATACAGTCCTAATCGGGTAGGTTATATCTCTAAGAGGAGATCCCTTGGCCGTAATCCGGCTGAGACTCCTACCTTGTACCCCTGTCCCTCAGTATATAAGGGGAGGCAAGGCGCCCCCTGAGGGTAGAGACACATAAGCTCATAGAAGCAAATATACATCCTCAAAGGAATACACCACAACTGGACGTAGGGAATTACCTCACATCGAGAGCCTGAACCAGTATAAACTCCCCGTGTTCCTTTGCAATCCACCGAGTTTCAATCTGCTGAGTACCCCTATAATCATATTCCAGTGTAAAACATCGACACTTATATCAGCCACAAACACGCCCTGGTGCCTCCTATTGAACTCGGCACACTTCAAACTCCTGCTATCCCATTCTAGCTTGTGGTTAGCACGAGTGTTGCTTTGCAACAAGTAGTCCATGAACCGGTCCTTAACTGTCATGAGCACGGCTAGCAACATTTACAATCCTGGTGCTCACAACCCACCAATCAGTCAAGTTTTAGTTGATACATTTAATTAACCAACCACAACCACAATCGTGAAAATATAGCCTGTAACAATTATAGAATCATTGGTGCATAAATAGTAATCCCACATAAAATGACACTATAATTTCTAGGCATCGCTAAGCAAATCCTAAATAATCTAGCCAGATAAATAATTATACATCCAACTAGTCAATATTAATTACCCAGGTATCAAGGTATAGATATCAACATCAAAATGGCTATAATTATCAATGGATATTGGATAACAAATAAATACCCATATAATGTCATTCCAAAACATTTCATGCAATAACTTTAAAATAAAATAGATTTCACAAATATGATCAACATGCTCAAGGAGATTGTTGTGTGACTTTCCTTTCAACAAAACGTCTTTTACAAATCTTCCGAATTCTTCCGTAGACTTCGCGATCTTCCGAAACAGCGATTATACACGACTACACGCAAAATAATAAAAAACCCTAAGAAACTCCAAATAAACAATACAGAAACAAGTAAATTATGATTTTAGATGAATTTAAGAAGAAGAACGGGTCGAATCGGAGTTCAAACGGAAAAGATACGGCTTCTGGAATATTGAATTCAGAGAGAATTCTGAAAGGAAAAGGAAAAAGACTATTCCCTAGAATGTTCTCTCAGAAATTGATTATAAAAGAAATTATTTTGAATGGATAAATGAGTGGGACCTGCCGGTCGATGACTTAGTTCATGGTAGAATTAATCCATGAACTGAGAGATAGAGAGAGATGGTTGGTTGATGATATGGCAGCACATGTGGATAAAAAACCGAGGTGGCAGCTGAGGCGGACTGGCTAGGGCTGACGTAGCTTTGACTAAATTAAAAAGGGTCAACGGCTAGGACTTGATCCGGGTGGATTTAAACGGCTGAGATTGATCCGGCATTTGATGTGGATCTAAGGGCTTAGATGGATTAGATCAGAACGATCCAACGATTGGAATTAGTTAAGGTTCTGACCACCTGAGTCCACATGGCTGTGTCACGGGAAAAGGGCTATCACCGGGGCCCACATGCAGTGACACACGGAGAGATGAAACCGCCGGGGTCCACATGTCGGCAGCCCAGGCGATGGGCTCGCCTCCCTGTCCACGGCGCACATCGACGCGGCGTACAGCAGGGGAGGACAAAGCGGGGACCAGGCACCGGTGGGAGAGGGTTGTCGCCGACGGTGATGACGGCGGCGGAGGCGGTGCGCCGGGGCGGAGGACGGCAGTTTGACGACGACGCTCGATGGAGGCACCACGGATGACGCGACTACGACCGGCGGCTTCCCGATCCGAGGCGCCGAAGGAGGAAAAGAAGATGGAGGCGTCGGGGACGACGGGGTGGATGCTCACCGGCGACGGGCGGCAAATGGGGATGACGACGACCACGGCGACCTCTGGCGGCGGTGATGGCAGACCAGCGGCAGCAGACGATGGTGCCGGGTGGCCGGTGGAGAGGGAACGGGGACAGCGGCTGGTCGGCCGAGATGATGGCGGCAGGCCAGATCGAGTAGAGCGGCGGCGACGTGGTGAAGACGATGACGACGGTGCCACGGTGCGGCAGCATGGCGGCACGGGATGAGGGGAGAGGAGGCGGCTCCGGCGGGCAGATGCTCACCAGCAACGGCACGGGATGATGACAGATAGCGACGACGGACATCCAGACGATGGCAGCCCACGGGAGCAGAGAAAGGCGGTGGCTCCTTGCATGGTGGCGGCGGCTTGCGACGGCAAGAGGCGGCGGCTGTGATATATATAGGGGCGGTGGCTCCGGAATCCAGGGGTAGCACCAGGCGCGGCGGCGCAGGAGTCCGGGTTGGCGACGGCCGGGATTTGCGGCGACGGGCGCGGGGAGGAGGCGCAGGCGGTGGCGCTAGGCTGGGCCGGCGGCGGAGTGGCGGTGTGGGCCGAGGTCGGGCGCAGGGCGGGCTAGGCTAGAGCAAGCGCGGGACACCAGGGCTGGAGCAGGCCGGGGCAGGGAGGGGCGCGGCGCGGCGCGGTGGCCTAGGCCGGGAGCTCAGCCGAGGAGGAAGGAGATGCACTGTAAGAAGGAGAAAGAAAAAGAAAGAAAGAAAGGGAAAATAAAAGGAGAGAAAAAATGAGGAAAAAGGTAGGGAAAAAATAGAAGGGTTTTTCGACAAATTTGAATTTCGCAAAAATTAGAATTTAGGGATTTTTTTGAGAATTGGATAAATATTTTGGGAATTAGAAGTCACGGAAATATTCGGGATTCTAGAATTTTATGGATATCAGGATATATATATATATATATATATATATATATATATATATATATTGGAACCCGGGAATATTGGAAAATTTGAGGATATTTTTGTGGAGATCCGAATTGGAGTGAGAACTCAGAATATCGAGGATTTGGATTTTATGGAGACCAAGGATATTTAAATAAAAAGGAAATATGAATATTTAATAAAAAGGGAATGAATAGATTCGAGACGCTCGGATTTGGAACTTCGGGGATTTCTTAGAGTCAGGCTTTACAAAGAATTAGGGATTCAGGGATGACAACCCGAGTCCGACAAAACGGATAAGGTGAAAGGGGTTTGGGCAAAGAACGACCCGAGATTGAGGATAGGAATTTATTCAAATAATTGCTGAACTGATCTTTGTAATATTAAAATTAATTCTGGAGCTTCGAAAAATACAAGAAAATTTTAGAGAGTGTAATTACACACAAATAATTTATTAAAAATAATTTCAACCATGATTTATTAAAGAAATTTTTATTTCCCATTTTTATTTTACTTAATTAATTTGCTTTATAATTTAATATAAATTCTGGAAAATCAATTATTAATCATTAAATTCCCAAAAAATCAGGTTGTGACAATAGCCCACATCAGCCAGACTACCCCCCTTGCGCCACAATGGATCCGGAAGCCGATCAACCCTACCACGGGCTGACCCAACTCCATCACGCCCATCCTCACCAACAGTGCCTAGGAGAGGGAGAAGAGACGCTCCAAGCCTAGCCGTTGCCCACGCTGGCTTGTGGAAAGTACGAGTATTTGCTCAAGGGGTCCCACGAACCAGTCCTTAATTGCCATGGTGCGACCAACAAAACCAAGCACCCACAGCCCACCATTCAGGTCAAATTTTAGTAATGTAACATCAACATATCCTAAGTTCTATTTTCCGACATTGAGTCGAACCATAAATGTAAATTAAGGTATTTAAATTCCCATGTGAGCTAAAGGTTTCTAAGCAAGGCTAAGCAGCCTAACAATAACCTCTAGTCATATTATTACCCAGCTACAAAGGTGTATAGGTGGAATAAAGTTATAGCAATTAAAATTGCATTTATATAGGTCACCCTTCCTACATGAAATGATTAAATAATGCATGCTTACTTATTTAAAACAAATAGTTTGCAATAAATGGATACAAAATGATAAAAGAAACGATGCGATTTGCCTTTCTATGGCTCGGCAAATTCGGCAACGACTTTGTAGTAAACCAGAGGATCGACGGTGTCGGTTTCTATAGCAAACAACGCACAAACAATTAAAACAGTACATATGGACATGGAAACAGGGGCTGAAAGTATTTTTAATGGATTCTTGACATTTTTCTAAATTTAATGAAATTTGAATGGAATTAATTGGAGCTCGAATGAATTAGTTATGAATTTTAGAAGTTTTACTGTGATTTTCCTATGCAGAAATAATTTCTAAATGATTTATTGCGCATTAACAAGGATTTAATGTGTCAACGGACCACAGGGAACCGGCGCCGACAGCCGGGAGCCACCGGTCAGTGGCGCATTGTCACGCCTAGAATTTCCATCTAAAATTCTGGAGTTTTATTGTGTGTAAATCCTCATCCAGGAATCAACCGAGGCACACATGACAAAATTGATAATCAAAGTAATTATTTACATAGCGTAAGTATTTATTACAGAGGCGAATGGTACCTCTCAAAATAATAAAGTTCTAACAGCAGATAAATAAATAAGTAGCGTGACGACTCCCACTCCACGCACTTGACCAGGCTCCCGCTTAGTCCTCCAAATAGTCCTCTTCACTGTGGTTCTCCTCTGAATGATGATTGTTGATTACAAGGTGAGTATACGAAATACTCCGCAAGCCACACAGCAAATATGCAAGTGCACGGGATAACAAAGGATGGCATAATATGGCTCAAATTTGCATAAAAACACGTAATAAAATATTTGAGAGAGCAACAAAGCATTAGTTAAATAGCAATATTGACCAATGCTATACCACTCACCGAAACGGTATAGGCCCAACCACTCCAACCTAGAGCTACACATGTTCCACTGTTCAACCATCAAGTTTAAATAATGTGGGACTAATCACAGAAAATATTGCTAGGCTCGCCCTTAACCGTGGGCACGGCTATTCAAATAGTTTTACTCTGGCCAGAGATGTACCAATTTACCCACAAGACACAACTCCACAGTACATCACTGTGCCCCTTAATACCACCACGGTACCTCGGAAAGGAGTTATGACAGGATCATCTATGTAACTCGCACAATAGGAGAGCCTCCCGCCGAACCTCTGGTCTCCGGTAGGGGTGATCAAATACCTTCCCGCAAGACAGCTCGATGCCCAAATGCATGGACTTATTGTCACTGCCATGTGTGGACTTATACCAGCCACAAACACCCCCTGGTGCCTCCTATTGAACTTGTCACACTTCAAACTCCTGCTATCCCACGCTAGCTTGTGGTTAGCACGAGTGTTGCTTTGCAACAAGTAGTCCGCGAACCGGTCCTTAATTGTCACGAGCATCGCTAGCATCAACCACAACCCTGGTGCTCGCAACCCACCTTTTATTCAAGTTTTAGTGGACCATTAAGTTGTCCTCGTACGACCACCATTGTAAATGGATCATCATTTCATGTGATTGATTAATAGTATGGAAATTATTGTGACAACCCAGAAGTTATTCTATCATTTGCTAGGCATAGCTAAGCAGGGTCCTAGAGTTATTCTAGCTAACCAGTAAATAAAGTTAGCTAGTCAAATTATCCCATAGGTACAATGTCAGGTAATCAAATCAAAAGGGGCCATAAACAAAGGTTAGGGTTTCCCTGTCCCAGTGACATTCCAAAATAAATGCAGAGTTGAAGGAAAACATAGCTTTAAACATAGGAACAATATGCTCAAGGAGAAGGGGGAATCTGTGTGACTTGCCTTGCTGCTCCACACAAGCCTCGAAACTCTCCTCGAGAAATAGCGTCTCTTCCTGAACGTCGTTGACTATAGGCAATAAACAAAACAAGCAAAAATAGTACATCAACACATAGGAATAATACAATATTATATTTTTAATCGGTAGATCTTGATTTTTAAAGAAATTAGAGACTTGAACAACCTCAATCCGATTTTGCATGAATTAGTTATGATTTTTAGAAGTTTTAATCCTTTATAGCCTATTTAAAAGAATTTACCCGATTTATTGCGTCATAATTGAATTAATTTTATTCGGAAAAAGGGGTTTATGATGTCACTGGAGAGAGGAGGCTCTCGACTGACTAGTGGGCCCACTGTCAGTGAGAGGGAGGGGTCGGGTCCATGGTGGACCAAGTCCACGAGGTCCACGAGGGGGATCCGACGGCTAAGGTTTCTAGGGTTTTGATCGGGCTGCCGGGATCTAGCGACGTGTCAAGGTAGATCGGAAGGCTGAGATTTGATCCTATGGTGATCGGACGGCCGAGACATAACCTAGGAGATCCGATGGCTACGGTTGATCCCGATTGGATCGGCTAACGGCGCTGAGGTGGCGCCGAGCTGGCGCCTACACGGCAACCACGTCAGCTACAGCGACGGCAGCGACGGTGGTGGCACTGAGCTCGATGGTCAACGGCGATCGGCGGCGTGGTGGCACTTAGGGAGAGCGGGAAACGCTAGAGGAGGTCGAGGCGATCCTTACCGAAGGCGAAACTGCGAAGAATAGCGATAGAGACGGCCGGCGGCGAGCCTGAGGCGGCAAAGGTCTTCGGATCTTCGTCGACGGCAGTGTTCCGGCGGTTCCCGAGGGCTAAGAGGCGGCGGCCTGGCTTCTGTGGGCTATGGCGAACCTAACCGAGGCGGCAGCGAGCTCCAACAGCGGCTGAGGCGACGGCGGCGCGCAACCGAAGCTTGGTGACGGCGGCGGAGCAAGCGCGAGATGCGGGGAGACAGCTAGGGCTAGCTAGAGCTCGATCTAAAGCACGAAAACCATCCTAGGGGTCTCAAGGTCTCTATTTAAGGCGGAGAGGGGCGGACTCCGGCTCGGGCTTGACGGGTTTTGCGGCGGCGACGGCTAGGGATAGAAGTCCGACTCGGGAAGCTTTGGGTCTCCATTCCACGCGCAATTTGGCTCCGGTTTTCTTGGGGATTAGGTAGAGGGAGATAGGGGCTCTGTTTTCCCCCAACTAATTTGGAGAAATTGAGGCCGATACGAGCGGATTTCGCGAGATTTACGGCGGCAGCGCTCAGGTGCGACAGTACTCCCGAGCGGGAGGAGGACGACGACCTGACAGGCAGGCCCCATCGGTCGGCGGCCGAGGGTGACGCGAGCGGCCATGGGCCGACGGGCGCGCATGAAGGGAAATGGCTTAGCGCACAGTAGTGGGCCAAAAACGGCCCAGCGGCTGTGGAGGTGTTTTTAAAACCTTTTTCTTTTGTTTTATGCTGGAAAGCTTATTTATTTTGCCAAAAATACTTTCCCTAATCAATTAATTTTCAGAAAATTTTAGAAATTAAATAATTAAGCAAAGAATTTTATAAAATTATTTTCAAGCCCATTTGTGGACACCCCAAGTATTATATCGTCTAGCGCCCAACGCGACCACCACATATTGTTGGACGAGTGGGATCCATACACGCATAATAGCCACTTGACCTCAATGTGTCCATGATCACGGTTGACCCCTTCCAATATAATAACCGAAATGTTGAGAAGTGTACCAAAGAGATAATCATAAGGATAGCTTGCCAGTCCTCTCCGTCATATGCCCATCAAACCACTCGATGGTGGCGACCAAACATGATACATACCCTAGAGGACTCGAACCACAATAGCTATCCCCCAACCATCTCAATTATACACAACTCATACTCATGTTCAGCTAGTCCCCAGGAAAGCGACTAGCCTCACACTTTCATCGCAAGCAATTGATAAACATCACAAGTACTCTAAATATGGATAAAAGTGCCGCGGGGTTATATATATTACATAGAGGGTTCACACACCCTAATTCATCACAGAGTAGCACAAAAGATAGCAGCGGAAAAGTAAACATATAGGATAAAACTAGTGGTGCCATACCAAAACCCACAAGGCAACCGACTGGGATAGAGCTTAACTCCAACTATACATTATCCTCGCCACCCTCGGCGGGATAATAGTAGACCATACCAACATCGTCGTTATCCTCACCTGAAAAAAATATGCAGCATGAGTACGAATGGTACTCAGCTAGACTTACACAATATTAATAATACAAAGGAGTAATGCTGGTCTCTACATCAAGGAATATGGCTATGTTGATCTGGTTTTGTATAAAGCTAAGTTTATTGAGCAAAATAATAACTTGAAACTATAAGCATGTGTGAAAGAATAGCAATCTGAAATTTTATGACAGCAAGTAATATGTTCTGAAAAAGAGGTGAAAATGAGCATAATCCCATACTCTAACATCAACAATGGGCCACCATTGCCCAAATAAATATGCTATACAAGCATACCATCTTTCATGACTAAAACCAAGTCATATTTAACACCAAAGCCTCTCATATAAACCCATCCATCCATGACTATCCTAAGTCATGATATAACCACATATCCCAAGTTGGATCCTAACATAGACTGACTAACACATCAAGCAGTCGTCCTGTAACCGTGGACACGGGTATTCAAATAGTTCATACTCTGATCAGAGGTGTACATCTTTACCCACACGATGTGATAGAAGCCAAACGGCTACACTCTAGTTTGATCCGTACCCATCGGTACCCACACTCTACACATTGAGTGTGGACTAGAGGTCACAACAAAACCTTTCCCACGCTTAGCTCCAACCACCTAAACCACGTCTGGGCCCCTGACGACTTAGCCACACACACAGGTGACTAAGGCAGGCTCACCGTCGTGGGAGGCACCTCCGGCCACAACCAGGCGCGCACGAGGCCCTCCAAAGGAAAGACCATCCTCACAACTGACGGACGGGCATAGATGGCCACAGCCTCCTGTGCTACTAAGTTAAGCCGTCCCATTCCCGGTGTGTGGAAGTACGTAGTGTGCTTGAATAGACGTCAACATGTTCAGTCCGTAACGACCCAGCCGGAGCTACATGCATCGGGGAAACACCATCCCGTCATCGCCCTATCATTCGTCCAAGTCAAAAATATTTTCAATTATAAATCAGAAGTTATTCTTTTCAGATTTTAACCCATCCATTCGTATTAAACTAGTTTTGAACCGATAGCTCCATCTATCGGATTTTTCTAAGTCTAGAACTAAGCATGGCTAAGCATCCCAAAGCCTTTAACCAGGGGTGACAAGGTAAAAACATGGAATCAACAATCAAGGAATGGAAATGCATACAATTGGGCAATATTGATCCCACCCGTTTTCTCATTTTAAAGGGACTGAAACATGCATATAGATATTGTTTTCGTGAACGAATCAATTTATTGAAGACATAGGTTCAATATGCTTAGATGCTTGCCTTGCTGCTGCACGAAGTCACACTCAACCTCAGGTTCTTGCTCCACATACTTCGAATTGTCTGAATCTACCGATAAAAAGCGAATATGCAAATAAGAATCAATTAAATATGTCTATGCAAAATGATCAATTAATTATGAGATAAATACAGTAGGTATTCAACATTTTAAAGTGAATTATAGTGAAAGAATCATTTCGAAATCTTTTACAGTCTATGAGTTACAAAAATAACAAGATAGGAAGGCTGAAAATAGCAGTTCTATAAATATTTTATTGTAAACTGAAGTTATTATATTTCACTGACATTTTCTGGTAAGATTTCAAGAAGTTAAGAATTTTGATATAAAAGAGCATAACCTACTGGTTCTAATAAAATTGAGTTTACTAAATTTGGATTCATAATCAATTTATTATAAATTTTGAAGTCCTTATACATTAATGATTATTGAAATACATTTTAGTGTGTAGACCATATATATATAAAGGTGCTATAAAGTATTTTACATAAGTGACATATATGCCAAAAAGGAGTGTACCGATACAGGGTTTTGAGAATATTTGAAATTGGAATAAGTTTATCAAGCTTGTATATAACTCAAGCAATAAATAACATATAAATTAGTAATATGAATTTTAGGGGATATTTTCTCTACCGCATGTGCTACATTTTATTTTACAAAAATAAAGTAACATCTTTGATGAATCTAACAAAATTTGGTTCACTCAAAAAGGAGTTAAAATGAAATAGTTATGGATTTTCAAAGTTTGGGCATTTTTCTGTTGTGAAATAAATCCCTTAATCATTTTTCTATTTCTTTCTTCCTTTCTCTTTTCCCCCAGCCCGGGCCCACCTGTCGGCGGCATAGAACAGGGGAGGCACAGGCTGGCTAGGCCACCGGCTCTGCTCACCGGTGTCGGCGGCGATTGGCGATGGGATTCATCTGGGGGTTGACAGAAATGGAGAGAGGAGATCCAGGCGAACTCAATGGTGGTTGGGGTTCAGCCGGCCGTGGCCGGAGCATCGCCGGAGGCGAGCTCGAGCGGTGGCCCCGGGACAGTAATGGCGACACCGGTAGAGGCGATGACCCATTCAGCTAACGTACGGCGGAAACAAAACATGTAGTAGCCTTGGTATCACCCAAGGTTGCTTTCAACACGAGGAATCGGAAGATGGCTCACCGGTTGAGGCGAATCGTGCGTGGCGGAGCTTGACCGGAGTTGGAGAAGACGATGGCCAATCTCCTCCCTTGGGGCTCGGTTTCCAGAGATTTTTGGAGCGCTCTACTCCTGGTGCTGAGGTGGTATTGGTGGTGAAGCAGCTCGGCCAGAGACGAGCTCGAGCGATGGGAACGCCGGTGTGATGGCGCGACTGCACGACGGCGACGTCGTGGCCACGCTCCCGGGGCTCCGCGATGAGGCCGTGTTCCCGGCGATTGACTGTGTCAAACGGAGCAAGGTTAGAGAGGTAGCTACGACATCCAGGGATGAGTAGGGAACAGAAAAGAGATGGTGGCGACGTTGGCCCATCGGCGGTGGCCGTGACCTTCTTCCTGGCGGCCAGCGGAGAGATGGAGAAGAAAGAGAGCCAGAGGAGCTCTCCCTCCTCGGTTTCTTAGCTCTGTGGTGAAGTGTGAGGATGAATGAGTTAGTTGGGAGACTTGGAGGGCGAGAGAAGGCGTTGTTCACAGGCCACGACGACAAACACGTGTCACAAGTAATCTGTGCTGACCCAGGGTGTGTCCCTCCTCTTGGCTGGCTGGACAGGGGGCTGGGCAAGCTAGGGCACTGCCAGGTGGGTCCAGGGTGTTATGGTGAGGGACATGGGTAAAAACCCATGTACAGAAGAGTTTAGCTATTTTCCAGGGTTTTCCAGATTTATTTTCCCCCCTTCACTTTCAAAATCAATTTGAGTAAGCAAAACTGGTGTTAAAAATGTGGTGATTTTTGTGTAGCTAGCCCAGACTTCCTAGGTTCCATTTTTGAAAGTTTCACACAAAAATTCAAATTGGTTTGCTCACAAAAAATCAAAGAAAAGGACCCTGGCTGAAATTTGTTGGAATTTTTAATAGGTCTAAACTAATGAATTAAATTCTGGAAAAATTATATTAATTCATGATAAATAATCTAGTATTTGAATAAATTATTTCCCACATATGTTTCTGTGAGGTTTGTTGCACTTTTAGGAGTTGGTATAATTTTGCCGATTAGGTTTTAATTAAATCGAATTTTGAGTTATAAGACAAGATGATTCAAAAATTTTAATTAGAGAACAAAGATGGTTCTAGGAAACTTAAATAGTTACCCCTACTAGATTGGGGATGTTACACCATTTTTCTTTAGATTTTCCCCTGATTCTATTCTTTTCACTCATTGAGACTTTTAATTAAATTTCTGAAAATTCCTTTTTCACAATATTTTATATATAGATAATTTTAGGGTGTTACACGCATAAGAGTGCGGCGCACGGTGGACGTAGTCCATGTGCGTGCGGCGACCGCGGATATAGGTACACGAGCGGCACCGATCTGCTGAGGCAGATCGGATGGCTCAGACCTAGTCGGGAACGAGCCCTGCCGGCGCGCGCGGAACGGCGACGGCGCATGCGGCCCGATGGTCACCATCGGCGACCATCCAGCGTGGCGAAGGGCAGTGGCGAGTGGTGGAGGAGGTGAGGAATGCAGCCGAGTGCTCACCGAGGTGCGGCGACCGACGGAGAGTGGCGAACGGCAACGAGCAGAGAGGATTGGTGGCAACGAGGTTCGGGATTTCAACGGCGACAGCGTTCTAGCAGCTCAAAGCGACGACGGAAGCGCGAATGAGGTGCGGGATGACCTGGTGAAGGTGTAGAATGTGTTAGGAGAAAAAAGACCGAGTGGGTCGACGGAAACCCATGGCCGACTGCCGGCGAAGAGGCTTACCAAACGGGGCGACGGAGAGAATGGAGTTCCGGCGGGAATCCGACGCAACCGACGGCAGAACAAGGCGCAGCGGGGTGTGGTGAAGCTAACGAGCACGGTAGTTGGTGACGGCTGTAGCGATGGCGACATGCGACTGGAGTCGGCTGAGTACGGTGGCGATTCGGGAGCTCGGCGCAAAGAAGGTTTGGGTATTTGGCAGATGTGGGCAACTGAGGGGATAGTGAGAAGGGGGCACGGGGAAGGTTTATATGTACTCGACTGCGGGAGTTCGTGGCCGAGTTGGCCGATTTTCTCAAGGTTGAGGGCAGCAACCGTGACGGCTAATGGGCGCGATTCAACCGTGGTCGTGGGCGAGAAGGGTGGAGAAGGTGGGGGAAACGGGCGGGGACTCGGTCCACGGCATTTGAATCAAGGGCCGAGGTGCGGGGGAGTGGGGACGGGTAAACATCCGATGCTTAGGGAAGGCCGATCCCCTCCGGCCGAGTCAGCCAAAGGTTGAAGATGGGTCTGACATGTGGGTGTCGGCCCCACATGTCAGCAGGCGAGACGAGCTGACACGGCTGGCAACCGGGCTAGGCCAGTCAGTGAGGAGGAGCAGGGACAGGCGCAGGGTGACATGAGCTGTGGCAGGCTGAGACACAGAACTGGGTCGCGGCCTAACGGGAAGAAAGAAAAAGGAAAAGAGAAAAGGAGGAAAGGAAAAAGGAAAAAGACAATTTCCAGAAGGATTTTAATTTCGATAATTCATTTTGATTTATTAAAATGCCTCCAGTGATCTAAAAATTCCAGTAAAAATCCTGTTAGTGTGTTTTGGCAAGGAGAATATGGGAAAAATATTCTTAGCCAAGATAATTTATTATTTCATGTTTTACTTATTTAATTAATTCCCTTGGCCTTTTAAAAATAATTTCTTTGAGGCTTTTTCTCTAATATATTTTGTGTGGCTCTATTTAAGGGGAAACTCAGGGTGTGACAAACCTACCCCCCTTAAATGGAATCTCGTCCTTGAGATTCGGACATGTTGGTGAAGAGGTGCGGATGGACGGACTTCAATTCATCCTCCCTTTCCCATGTGGCTTCTTCCTCTGAATGGTGGCTCCATTGTACCTTGCAAAACCTAATCACTCGGCTTCTGGTGTTCCTTTCACTGATCTCTAAGATCCGAATTGGTTTTTCCACATAGGTGAGGTCTTCCTAGATCTCGATCTACTCTGGATTGGCCTGTTCTGCTGGTACCCTCAAGTATTTCTTTAGTTGTGACACGTGGAACACGCCGTGTATACCTGCCATTGAAGCTGGGAGATTCAACTGGTATGCAACTTCGCCTTTACGAGCTAGTACTTGGTAGGGTCCCAGGAAACGAGGGGCTAACTTCCCTTTGGTTTGGAACCTGTGTAGCCCGAGGAGTGGTGTGACGCGAAGATACACATAGTCTCCTTCCTTGAAACTCAGATCTCCGCGACGGTTGTCGGCGTAACTCTTCTGTCTTGACTGAGCTGTTTTTAATCGTCCCTGGAAAATAGCCACTTTCTCTTCTGCCTCTTTGAGTGCATCAGTTCTGAATACCTGGTGTTCGCCTATCTGATCCCAGAAGAGAGGCGTATGGCACTTCCTGCCATACAGAGCTTCGAATGGGGCCATCTGCAGACTAGCTTGGTAGCTGTTGTTATACGAGAACTCCGCGTAGGGCAAACTCTTATCCCAAGTCCCACTGAAATCCAAAGCACAAGCCCTTAGCATATCTGCCAATATCTGATTGACTCTTTTAGTCTATCCGTCTGTTTGGGGATGGTAGGCTATGCTAAAATTCAGTCGGGTTCCTAGTTCTGCTTGCAGCTTCTGCTAGAACTTGGAAGTGAACTGGCTACCACGGTCTGATACAATCCTCTTGGGTACTCTGTGTAAACACATTATGTGGGCCATGTAGAGTTCTGCCATCTTCTTGCCCGAATACGTTATATGCACCGGAATGAAATGGGCAACCTTGGTGAGCCAATCCACGATCACCCAGATTGAGTCATATCCCGAAGAGGTGTGGGGTAAACCAATGATGAAGTCCATTCCGATCTCTTCCCACTTCCACTCTAGGACTCTAAGCGGTTGCAAAAGTCCTGCAAGCCTTTGATGTTCTGCTTTGACTCGCTGGCACACATCACAAAGCGCCACAAATTCCACGATTTCTCTTCTCATGCTGGGCCACCAAAACTTTGTCTTGAGGTCTTGGTACATTTTACTACTTCCGGGATGAATGGAGTATTGCGTCTCATGAGCTTCCCGGAGGATTAAGTCTTTGAGTTCCTTTTTTTCTAGGACACACAATCGTTCTCCCATCCAGATTGTCCCGTTTTCATCTTTCATGAATCCTTGGACTTTTCCAACTCTCATGTTCTTCTTGAGTTCTTTGATCTCTGGATCATTCGCTTGTGCCTCGTGAACTTGATCGAAGAGTGTGGGCTGGGCCTCTAGGGTTGCCATGATTCCAGGGTCAATGATGCCCTAATTCAGACGTTCGAACTCTTGCTGCACTTCCTTGCACATCGTCTTTGCTAGGGCAGTGTTGCAGTAACTTTTCCTGCTCAAAGCGTCTGCCATGATGTTGGTTTTTCCCGAGTGGTAGTGTATTCCCACATCATAATCTTTAATCAACTCCAGCTACCTTCTTTGACGAAGGTTTAGGTCCGGCTAGGTAAAGATATACTTCAGACTTTTGTGGTCTGTATAGATCTCACTGTGGCTACCGATGAGGTAATGCCGCCAAATCTTCAAAGCATGAACCACGGCAGCCAATTCCAGGTCGTGTGTCGGGTAATTGCCCTCATGGGGACGCAACTGTCATGACGCATAGGCTACCACTCTGCCTTCTTGCATCAGCACACATCCTAGCCCTTGGCGGGATGCATCGTAATACACCTGGAAATCTTTCTTGAGACCTGGCAAGATCAGGACTGGTGCCGAGACTAACTTCCTTTTTAGTTCCTCAAAGTTGTGATTGCACTCGACTGTCCAAGTAAACTTTACATCTTTCTTCAACAATTGAGTCATGCATCTCGCAATCGTCGAGAAGTTTTCGATGAACCGGTGGTAATAACCCGCAAGTCCGAGAAAACTCCGCACTTGTGTCACTGTCTTGGGCGGTTTCCAATTGGTAACGGACTCCACATTTGTTGGATCCACACCAACTCCCTGGGTGGTGATAACGTGCCCGAGGAACTGTACTTCTTTCAACCAGAAGTCACACTTGCTAAACTTGGCATACAACTAATGCTCTCTTAGCTTCTCGAGAACCAATCGGAGATGTTGCTCATGTTCTTCTGCTGATTTTGAGTAGATAAGGATGTCGTCGATGAAAACCACCACATACTTGTCCAGAAACTCCATGAACACCTTGTTCATCAGATTCATGAAGAAGGCTGGTGCATTTGTCAGTCCGAAGGACATAACGGTGCACTCGTACAGCCCATAGCGAGTGGTGAAAGCTGTCTTCGGAATATCCTCTTCTCGGATCCTCAGCTGATGATAGCCTGATCGTAGGTCTATTTTGGAGAAGACGGTGGCACTCTCCAATTGATTGAAGAGACTGTCAATCCTTGGCAAGGGATACTTGTTCTTGATCGTGATGTCGTTTAGTGCGCGATAATCCACGCACATCCGCTTCGTTTTGTCTTTCTTCTCCACGAAGATGATTGGTGCACCCCAAGGCGACGTGCTTGGTCGGATGTAACCCTTCTGTAGCAAGTCGTTGACTTGCTTCTTGACTTCTGCCATCTCGTTTGGTGCCATTCTATACGGCCTCTTGTAGATAGGTGCTGTTCCTAGTGCCAAATCAATTCTGAACTCGATTTCCCTTTCTGGTGGCATCCTCGGTAGATCTTCCGGGAACACATCTAGGTACTCCCTCACTATCGGGATTTCCTCTATTTTCCGCTCTGGCTTCTTCCCACTTTCCTACTATTGCTCTGCTACGACCAGATTTAAGCTTGCTTCCTGCTTATGTGGCACCGGTGACTTGAAGGTAACTGCCTTTCCTTCCGGGCTGGTTACAGCAAAGGTGCGGTTGGAGTAGTTGATCACTCCTTTGTGTCGGGTCAACCAATCCATTCCTAGGATGACATCTAGGTCTTTGGATTCTAGGACGATGAGATTGGCTCGAAAGGGTGATCCTTGGATTTCTAGGCTCACTGAAGGGCTATAGTGAGCTGTGGTCATGTGGTTCCCTGGTGTATGAACCCACATGGGGATTTTAAGTTCCACCACTTTTATCCCATGTGTTCCCATAAATTTCTTGGATATGAATGAATGTGTTGCACCAGAATCAAAAAGTATTGTTGCAGGTATTGAGTTTACGAGAAACGTACCCAGTACCACTTCCGGTGCAGCCTATGCCCCATCTGCAGAGACGTGGTTGACATGCCCCTTTATCACTTGCTAGTTGGCGTTGGGGTTCTGGGGAGCTGCGAGCCTAGGTCCCATTCGATTCAGTTTTGGGCACTTGTCGGCGAAGTGACCCGGCTCATTGCAGTTGAAGTAGATGAGGGTCTTGCTCCCGCTGTCATTCCGCGGCTAGCCTTGCGGTGCTGGTGCCATTGGTGGGCATGGAGCGGGGTGACGGTTGTGCTGCCCGTTGTTGTTGTTGCAGCCTCCAAAGTGCCCTAGTTGGAACGGGTGTTGCTGGCAGACAATCATGGTGGAAGGTCCACCCTGATGCCCCGGCATCACCCTTGGCCTCTGGTGCTGCCCCTGGTGGGCTCAGAATTGGGCCGCCTTCCGCTTACAGTCCATCTTGTTGCATTGATTTTCCTGGCAAATCGCCTTGTCCACCAACTTCTTGAAGTCAGGGTAGTCACTAGAGAGAAGCTGGTTGGTCAGCTCGTTGTCGAGTCCCTCCAGGAACTTCTCCTATCTCTCCGCATCCGTGCGGACAACCTCTGGCGTGTAGCGCGCCAAGTGGTTGAAGTCATGGAGATACTCCGTGACTGTCTTGTTTCCATGTACTAGGTCCCTAAACTCTCTCTTCTTCTGTGCCACAATGCTAGCTGGAATCTGAGACTTTTGGAAGTTATGGCAGAATTCTGCCCAGGTGACCTCTGTTGTGGCGGTGCGGGTCATGAGGAAGTTGTCCCACCAAGCTGAGGCAAGATCCTAGAGCTGGTGCGTGGCGAAGGCAACCTTTTCCTGGTCGTTGCATTGGAGGAGGTTGAGCTTCTTCTCGATTGCCAACAGCTAGTCATTGGCGTCCATGGGATTGGTGGTGCTAGAGAAAGTGGGCGGCCTGACCCTCAAGAACTCAGGCAGCTTAGACTGAGGGGCAAAGGCTGGGATGTGAGGCTGCTGGTGCTGCTGCTGCAAGTTGTTCTGCTACATCTGATGCATCATGATCGCCATCATCTAGTTCTGGTTGGCTAGAACCTGGGTGAGTGTGGGGTTCTTAGGTAGAGGAGGTGGCATGTGTTGGGGAGCCCTGTTGTACTGTCGCGCTCCATCCTGTTGATTCGTCATGCTGGCATTGCTGGCAGCGTAGTTACCATTCTTGGCATTCACCATCTGAAGGGGGAGATGGAAATGGGAGGGAAGGAGAAAAACAGGTGGCTCAAAAACAGGAGTGGTAATTAAGTGACTGACTTAAATTAACTGAAGTGCATAGTTCAGAAACATAACAAAAACAATTCAACTCCTAATTGAGGCGGCCATACCACAACAGACGGTATGAACCACCAACTATCTCAAAGCAAACATCATAACATTACAACTAAACATGAAATCAAACTAAAAAAAGATAAAGCTAAGGACGGCGCACCTAGTGCTCTGTACAGCTCCTGTGGTCATCCGAGTTATCCTCTGGCTCTTGCTCATTGCCCACCTCGTCGTCGGTCCGGCTCCTGGATCCGCTCATGTAGTCCTCACTACCATGAGCCGACGAACTGGCTTCGCTGCAAGCGCGGGATCTGCTGAGCGAGCTGCTGTCATCGGTGGAGGTGAAGCCCCCGTGGATGCTGGTACCTCCCTAAGAGCTGCCGTCGCTCGACGGCGCGTTGATCATGCCGCCGGTTGGTTATGGCACGGGTGCTGGAGTTAGAGCTAGAGCTGGTGCTGGTGGTGGTGATGTGTGTGGCCCGTTCCTGGGGGCCAACTGAATACGCACCGGAGGAAGGGTCCTCTTCCTCAGGGTTAGACGGATCCTAGCCCCACCAGGTGGTGGCTGTCCCTTCAACTCCACGACCTCCTTCTTGAGACGGTCGATCTGGTTCTGGAGACCAATGATGGTCATCCTGTTGGCATCCTCCCTATCGTGGGCCGCACGCACCCAGTTGGCATGCATGTAGTCCATGGCCCACATCGCCCGCCTCATGTGGATGATGGTGGTGTCGTTCTCATCGTTAGCCGGCTGGAAGGTGCTATAGACCTGGTTGTGGGCCCGGCTGGGGAGGTAGCAGTAGGCGGTGGAACGGAGGGTAGAGTGGTGTCTCTGGCATAGCTCTCCAATCAGACAGAAAGCTGCCTCCTAGTAGGTGTGGTCATAGGTATGCCCACCGACCTCAACCTCCATGGCTGGTAGGAGGTATAGCTCACTTGGCAGCTCCAAGCAAACATGGTGAGGGAGCTCACCGTCCATGGGCTCCACGGCAGTATACTCCGGGGCGTGGCTCTACCCCAAAGTGAAACTCATCATACGAAGCTCCTCCACAAATCCGCCCATGTCTGCACCGCATTGGTTGGGGAGACTGTCCATCTATAGAAGGCATGGAGGGGGAATCAATGTATGCTCAAATCCAAATAGAGTGAACAATAAATAATTTGGAAATAAACAACAATTTTATGCATGAAATAATTTTACATATAAACTTTATTGAGAAATCGATGAATTAGTATGACGGAACCATATTGTAGTAAATTAATTTTAAATTATAATGGCAAAGCAGGTAAAAATATTTTATGCATGCTTAAAATCGTACATAACCCCGATAACCAATGTTTTCCCCAAAATTTGCACCCCTTTGCCATAACCCTCGAATAAAATTTCTACCCCCAGCTTTGACCTGACTCGAAAATTTCAGTCAAATAAAGGTCCAAGATTTTATCCCAATCCAAGAACAAATTTCCAATTTTCCCTAAAATAACTCCAAGTGCAAAAAGCATATGCAAATGAAAATTTTAGAGGGCTCTTAGGGTTTCCATTTGGCTGGTCCTACGGTCAAGTTCGACTCTGATACCAACTCTGTAACGCCCAGAAATTCATAACCAGAATTCTAAACATTTCTTTGTATTAAATCCCTGTCCAGGAAAGATAGGGTACACAATACCAAGTTGCCATACATAGTGCGTCTTACAAACAGAATAAAATGGTCTTACATAAATGCAGCGATAAAAATAAATAAAGTCTATATATGACTAGCTAAGTGAAGGCTTCCATTTCACAGGCATCTTGACGGCAGAGCCAGCCTAGTCCTCTTGCTGATCCTCGTCGGACATGTACTCCACCACTGAGAGGGGGAAAGGAACAAGACTGAGTACCACCCACAGTACTCAACAAATCACACCCACAAATATGCACAATGCACGGGAGACAAAGATAGGCTAGAGGTTTATTTCTGCAAAAGTAGTTGCAAACAGTAGTAGTTCGCAAACAGTAAAAGGTTGAATAATTGAACAATATTAATCCTCCACTGATTAACGTTACACCACGTTAACCAGGCCCAACCATCCATCTGAACTATACCAGTTCCATTAAGTCAAGTTAATTAAGTAAGGGTGCGACTAATCACGGTGAGTCTTGACCAATCGCCCATATTCGCGGGCACGGCTATTTGAATAGATTTAGTCTGATCAGAGGTGTACAACTGTACCCACAAGACATAGCTCCACACACGTTCCCGTGTGTCGGTGTATCACCAAGGCTGTGAAAAGTTCACACAACCTCTCCCCAACCATCCACACCATGCTGAGGTTGCATCTGCCGCCAGGACACCCCACATTGGCCAGGCTACCCCCCTTGCGCCACAATGGATCTAGAAGCCGATCAACCCCAACTCTATCACGCCCATCCTCACCAACGATGCCTAGGAGAGGGAGAAGAGACGCTACAAGCCCAGCCGTTGCCCACGCTGGCTTGTGGAAAGTACGAGTATTTGCTCAAGGGGTTCCCACAAACCGGTCCTTAATTGCCATGGTTGCAACCAACAAAACCATGCACCCACAGCCCACCATTTAGGTCAAATTTTAGTAATGTAACATCAACATATCCAAAGTTCCATTTTCCGACATTGGGTCGAACCATAAATGTAAATTATGGTATTTAAATTTCCATGTGAGCTAAAGGTTTCTAAGCAAGGCTAAGCATCCTAACAATAACCTCTAGTCATATTATTACCCAGCTACAAAGGTGTACAGGTGGAATAAAGTTAGAGCAATTAAAATTGCATTATATAGGTCACCCTTCCCACATGAAATGATGAAATAATACATGTTCCTTTATTTAAAACAAATAGTTTGCAATAAATGGGTACAAAATGATCGAAGAAACGATGTGACTTGCCTTGCTCCGGCTCGGCGAATTCAGCAACGACTTTGTAGTAAACCGGAGGATCGATGGCATCGGTTTCTATAGCAAATAACGCACAAATAATTAAAACAGTACATATGGACATGGAAACAGGGGCTGAAAGTATTTTTAATGGATTCTTGGCATTTTTCTGAATTTAATGAAACTTGAATGGAATTAATCGGAGTTCGAATGAATTAGTTATGAATTTTAGAAGTTTTATTGTGATTTTCCTATGCAGAAACAATTTCTAAACGATTTATTACGCATTAACAAGGATTTAATGCGTCAGCGGACCACGGGGAACTGGCGCCGATAGGCGGGACCCACGGGTCAGTGGCGCACGGTGGATGTAGTCCACGCGCGTGCGGCGACCGCGGACATCGGTACACGAGCGGCCCCGATCTGCCGAGGCAGATCAGACGGCTTAGACCTAGTCGGGAACGAGCCCCGTCGACGCGCGTGGCACGGTGACGGCACATGCGGCCCGATGGTCACCACCGAGGTGAGGAATGCGGCCGAGTGCTCACCAAGGTGCGGCGACCGACAGAGAGCAGCAAACGGTAGCGAGCAAAGAGGATTGGTGGCAATGAGGTTCGGGATGTCGACGACGATGGCGTTCCGGCAGCTCAAAGCAACGATGGAAGCATGAACAAGGTGAGGGAAGACCTGGCAAAGGTGTAGAACGTGTGAGGAGAAAAAAGACCGAGTGGGTCAACGTAAACCCGTGGCCGACTGCCGGCGGAGAGGCTTACCGAATGGGGTGACGGAGAGAATGGAGTTCCGGTGGGAATCTAAGGCAACCGACGGTGGAACAAGACGCAGCGGGGCGCAGTGAAGCTAGCGAGCGCGAGCGTGGTAGTCGGCGACGGTTGTAGTGACAGCGGCATGTGACAGGAGTCGGCGGAGTGCGGCGGCGATTCGGGAGCTCGGCGTGGAGGAGGTTTGGGTACTCGGCAGATGTGGGCGACTAAGGGGAAAGTGAGAACGGGGCACGGGGAAGGTTTATATGTACTCGGCTGCGGGAGTTCTTGGCCGAGTTGGTCGATTTTCTCAGGGTTGAGAGCGGCAACCGTGACGGTTAATGGGCACGATTCAACCGCAGTCATGGGTGAGAGGGGTGGAGAGGGTGGGGGAAACTGGTGGGGACTCGGTCCGCAGCATTTGAATCAAGGGCCAAGGCGCGGGGGAGCAGGGACGGGCAAACATCCGACGCTCAGGGAAGGTCGATCCCTTCCGGCCGAGTCGGCCGGAGGTTGAAGATGGGACTGACATGTGGGTCCCGGCCCCACATGTCAGCAGGCGAGACAAGCTGACACAGCTGGCAACCGGACCAGGCCAGTCAGTGAGGAGGAGCGGGGACAGGCGTGGGGCAACATGAGTTGCAGCAGGCTGAGACACAGAACTGGGCCACGGCCTAGCGGGAAGAAAGAAAAAGGAAAAGAGAAAAGGAAGGAAAGAAAAAGGAAAAAGTGAATTTCCAGAAGGATTTTAATTCCAATAATTCGTTTTGATTTATTAAAATGCCTCCAGTGCTCAAAAAACTTTAGTAAAAATCCTGTTAGTGTGTTTTGGCAAGGAGAATATGAGAAAAATATTCTTAGCCAAGATAATTTATTATTTCATGTTTTACTTATTTAATTAATTCCCTTGGCCTTTTAAAAATAATTTCTTTGAGGCTTCTTCTCTAATATATTTTGTGTGGCTCTATTTAAGGGGAAACTCAGGGTGTGACAATGCATTCGGTCAAAAAGGGGAGAATATTAGGGGGAGATATATTTACTATTTATTATGTCCTCTATGGACAATTTTATTATGTCCTCTATTGACAATTTTTCTAGGTCATTTTATTATGCCCTCTATCGACAATTTTTTTGGGTCTGATGCAAAATTTCTATTCTCTGTGGAGATACTACTGTTGCCCAGTCATATAAATTAGATTTGTCTTTAGAGAAGGATGAAATCTGTCGTAGCTTAAGGAAATGTTGAGACCCGTGGGAGCTTAATAATAAGAGCTCCATTATGAATGATTATCTCGCCTCATTTAAGCCATCTATAATAACATAAAGTATTTATCTGTGAGCATTAGTAATGTCCGGAATTAATTAGAAATTCCTGAAAGAGTCATAAGAGCATGTAGGTGCGTCTACATGAATAAGCAAGATTCTAGAGGGAATATTAAGATATTCAAGACAGAGCTTATGGAAAGGAGATTTTCATAAGAAAGAGGGAACTAAGACTGATAACCTTTCCAATTTATTTAGACCGATTTATTTTAGGTTGTCATGACACTAGTTGGTCTAATAGATGGATGTTTAATTTGCAATACTTAATGTCTACTTGCATAAGTTTGTGTGCACAACATAATCTAAGATATTGGTTGTGGAAGGCAAGGCACATAAAGATTGCAAACTTATGAAATTTGTCTATGGATTTAACCAAGCGTCTAGACAATCTTTAATTATAATGGTACCATAAATCCGATTAAGTTATTTGGGTTCAAGGTGAATGAGGTGTATCATTATATAAGGGTGCAAATTAACTGTACTAGTACTCTATATGTCTAATGACCCATTAGCAAGCACGTAAATATGTGGTGCATCAGATAAAGGGATTTATTCTTAAGTTGAAGTCTAAAGGAGTACTAGACTTATTATAGAATTCATACATATGACAGAAAACCAAATTAAGTTTTAAGTTTGCTCTGTCATACCTGCTCTATTAGTTAAGGGGAATCAAATAGCATAAAATAACATAAAGATGATTCCTTATGCTTCAACTGTTAGAAGCTTTATAAGCGCTAAGCCTGGATGCGTACAGATTTGGCATTATGGTCTGGGAACTTTGGCAAATTTAAGTTAAGTTCAAACATTAGAATCAGTGTAAGCTTATTAGAATGTCCTCTATTATTTGTAGGACGCTTATGATAACACATTCACATTTAAGAAATCTGATAAGTTAAGTTATTCAGATGTTAATTTTCAAGGATGTGTGGATGATATCCACATTATGTTATCTTCTCATCCTTGCATTAGGAGCAAAACCATGGTAAATGGCTCCAAATATTATTCCATTGCATAGCCGACGATGCAAACTAAGATTGTGCATGTCATAAGTTATTTGAGAGGGCGTATGACTTATGAATATTTTTCCGGAACTAAGAGTGGTAGACAGCTCTTCTAAACCACTCATTTGCTACAATAATGAATTGTGCAATACTAAGATCGCAGTTCCCTATTCGAGTAACAACGTCATGTGTTTCTGCCATACACAGTGACATTATGCTGTGAAAGATAGGTCCTAGGATCAAATTATTAGATTTAAGCATATTAGTATTCAGTTAATGCTCGTGGATGCATATATCAAAGGCTTATAACTTAGTTTAGATTAAGAATTATGTAGCTGGCTAGCACAAGTGTAAAGTAATGCCCTTGAATAAGATCCTGGATATAGGGGCGTAAGAATCAATCAACACCCAATAAGAATAAGTTGATTCCTATTGAGGTATTATGGTGAACTATAGGTACTGGTGTCACCATGGTGTATTAATTGCTACTTTGACCCATTGCTTTGGTTTATTGTTCTACTAAAACTGGACTCATTAGCTTTACAATCAACTCGGAGAATGTTGGTTGATCTCTAGCCATTGAGCCAGAGACGTGCGATGGGCTTAGCCCACCCACGCTCACGCACGACAAAACAGAGAGGAACGAGTCTTCAGGACTCGCTCTCGCACGTTCCTCACTTTTGCGCGATGATCGGACGCGCCATTCACCCCTGTGAACTCGCCCCCGATCCCCTCTGTACCTATAAAAAAAGGGACATCGATCCTATACGAGGGTGACAACCTAAGTATGAGTTAGCTATTCCCTAAACCCTAAGAATACCAATCTTAACACGCACAGAAGGGGACTGAAGGACGAGCTTCGTCGCACGGTGATCCCCATCACTAGTGCCCTAGTACCGTGACAAACTACGACACCAACACGAGCTAAGTGACATCAATGGCTTCATCAAGCACTGGTCAGTATCCACCTTCATTCCGCATAAGAGAAATTAAGCAATCATGCATAGCCTAAGTTAATGTCTTAAGAATTAGCTCCAACAAGTTGCACTTGTGAAAATGTGAGTAGTGAGGACATGGGGCATCGAGTTGCTGGAGCTAAAGGTGCATCATTTTAGCGCCATTAACATACGGTGGTTTTTTGAGAGGAGTGGCATGCTCTTCTTCACGGTCGATGGCAAAGGGAGCAGCTACTACTACGAAAGTAGTTTTTCCAGGCGTCTAGATTTCCTTTTCACATGTGGATGGTCCACCCGCCTCTAACTAAAGGCCTGTGAAAATCATCAATTTTCATAGGTGATGCGACCACCGCCAGTGAAAATCGATTTTCATAGACGAGCACCTAAGAAACCCGTCTTTGAAAATCAATTTTCACAGTTGGATAGATTAAGACACCTGCATGGACAAATATTTTTAGGATAAAAAATGAAAAATATATTTCCATCAACTCTAGATGCAGATAGAGCCAGGTGCAGACCAATCCATCGGCTCATATGTTTCCATCGATTCCAAATTCTCCAAACTTCACAAAAATTCATGTACGTCATCAATCTATAACCGCAAGCAAACATGAATAGGAGCTTCCTCCCCTTTCTTTCTCTGGTTTCAATTTTGGTCAGAAAAATTCAAGGGAAGAGCTAAGGAAAAGAAACAAGCAGAGATCGAATCGATTCCTGTCCCTGCCCTACCTTTCCATGGATGACGACCCAGCAGTCCTTCCTTGTGTGGGTGCCATGGGCCCCGTGTACCTCATGACAAGCATATGGGCCACTCGGATAGAGGATGGGCCTAGCCTTGTAATTAGAGATATAGCTAGATTCGGCAGACTTCGCCTTGTATAGAAAGGAATATACAGTCCTAGTCGGGTGCGTTATATCTCTAAGGGGAGATCTCCTAGTCGTAATCCGATGGGGACTCCTACCTTGTAACCCTGTCCCCCAGTATATAAGGGGAGGCAGGGCGCCCCATGAGGGCAGGTACACACAAGTTCATCAGAACCACCACCGTATATCCTCAAAGGAATACATATAAACTGGACGTAGGGTATTACCTCACATTGAGGGCCTGAACCAGTATAAAATCTCTCTGTGTTCCTTTGCAATCCACCGAGTTTACATCCGCCGACTAGCCCCATATATTTATTGCCGGTGTAAAACATCGACAGTTGGCGCGCCAGGTAGGGGCTCCGGCGCGATCTACATCTACAAGCTCGATGGATCCAGCAACCAAAGTCGACGGCGGCAAACTCTCCCCCGAAGATGCAATCGCATTCAGAAGCCTCGACTTCGTCGCCGACCAGATCGGCAATCTCACCTTGGCCGACTCGGACTCGATCTGATCCGCCAGGGAACCAGCCGACTCCGCGCCAGTCGGCCCACACGATGCTGCAGCAATCTTGCACGACATGCTACGGCGATCTCCAATATGCCCGAGTCCAGGGACAACTCTTTCTTTCTGTGTTCGACTCGGACTCGGTTTTGAGCCGGCCGAGATCGGGCCAAAAAAGGAAGAGATCGTCAATTTCCTGTTCGGACTCGGCGACGCCGCGGATATCTACAATCTACATCCGACGCGGCAAACCCGATCCTCTGGAGTTCGACTCGGATACGGCCCCGAGCCGCTCGAGATCGGATCTAGGGAGGTCGGAGTTGTAATAACCGACTATTCCGACTATGACTCTTAGTCGGACTACGACTCCCAGTCGGATTCCGACTCCAAGTCGGACACCAGCTCGGCAAGCTTCACTCCGCCGCGAGAAATTTTCATGACATCCAGAGGCTCTACTCCTACTCCGGAATCATGCCGACGACACGAGCCACAAGAGGAGGAGGCCTGCCGACTGCAAGAACAACAGGAGGAAGAAGCAAGACGCCTGCACGCCCGCAACGACGATCTACGCAGGGCTGGGCAAACCGCTCAGCAGCAAATCCTCCAAACCCGAGTCGGCGACCACAATGTCTTCGTTACTCCCCAATAGAACATCGTGGCCGCTGCAACCCTACTGGACACAGTCCAGCTTGGGCCTGATCATCAGGCCACCCCGACGATCGCAAGGATAAAAGCCATGCTTACCGCTGCTGCATGTCAGCAGCACCAACAGTCGGGCGATACCCTCATACCGACCAACCGGTCGGCATCCCCAATGGCAGTCTCGTCTACCTCAAAGCGACACCGAGCAGCCGGCTCTAGTCGGCTGCACACGGAGTCACGCCAAACGTCACTCGGCAACCCAAACAACAACCGGCAACGTCGAAGTGACCGTCGGGACAACCGGGATCTCCAAGGCCAGCTATGGCGTGATCTTCGGCAGGACACCAATGCTTGGCGCCGCGAACGAGAAAAAGACGAGCAACGCCAACTGGAAGACGAGAACGAGCATTTCGGCCTCCACCACGAGCGGTTTCGCCGCGTAGTCGGGGTCGGAGTCTCATGAAGACAAAGGCATACCGGCCTTCACTCAGGAGCTACAGCAGGTCGACTGGCCGTCGAGTTTCAAGCCTACAGGCATCAACAAATACGATGGCAAGACCAATCCCGAGTCCTGGCTCACGGTCTACACTCTGGCGATCCGAGCAGCTGGGGGAAATCAGAAAGTCATGGCTAACTACCTCCCAGTCGCTTTAGCCGACTCAGCGAGGACATGGCTAACGGGACTTCCAAGCAATCAATCGGCTCCTGGGGAGAACTCCGGAAACGCTTCATTGCCAACTTCCAGGGAACATACGAGAGGCCATCTTCCGAGCACGACTTATATCAGTTGCATCAAAGGAAGAACGAGTCTCTTCGTGACTTCATCAAGAGGTTCTCTGAGAAGAAAAATTCGATCCCAAACATCAAGGATGAGGTCGTCATCGCCGCCTTTCGAAAAGGAGTGAAAGACACCTCGTTCATCGACAAATTCACTCGGAAGCCTCCCAACTCTGTCAAGGCTCTATTTAACATGGCGAACAAATACGCCGACTCAGCCCATGCTGTTGCTGAGGCCCTTGAAGATAAAAAGGCATCCTGACAAAAGAAGCAGGAGGGCACCAACGACGCGGTCCCGACTAAAGCCAGGAATCACAAACGCAAGTCAGACGGCTTCATTGTGGCAGTCGGTCACAATCGTCTTCGACTTTCAACAACTGAAGATTATCAGAACAACAAGTGACATGCTCGGGGGCTCACAAGCTCAAACGCAAGGATGGCATCCCCACTCCGAAATACCGAACAGCTAAGTCGCTTCCTGATAAATATTTCTTCACTCGGCTTTACCAATGCCGCAGCCGCTTACACCTAATAGGTGCACAAGCTGCACTCTTCTCTGTTTTTGCTCTTAAATGATTGCAACAGTACTCGAGTAGCATAAATCCTAATCCGTGAAACTTTGCTCCATGAAAGACGAACTCAAGTCACCCAAAACGCGTGTCTGGGAAAGAGCCATGAGCCAACTCCCGACGCTAGGGGGCTATGACTAGTCGGGCAGAGTGTTTAAACGTAAGGGGTCAACTACTTGGAAAAATTAATATCAAAAAGAGGAAGAACTCGTATTTACATATATTGTAAAATACATTTTACTCGGGTGATTATTTTCATCATTAGATGCTACTCATCCGATATCTTTATATTGCAGGCCCAGCTCCGGACATGCGTGACAGGAACTCAGGGCTGCGAGCCCATCTCCTACGCTTGGGGGCTGGACAAGTCTGCCAAAATACACTCAGGATGCTCCATGAGGGCTACTTACCGAGTACTTGCGCCAGTCGGGATGTCATCTTCCCCGGCTACGCTCCATGCGAGCTAATAATCGGCCTCCGGCGCCAGTCGGGGCTGTGTACTACTCGGCTAAGTAGGGTACACCCCATGAGGGTCGCCAGCCGAATCCTACGCTAATGCTAGGTTCGGGTACCTTATTTGGTCACAGCTCTGTCAGGTTGAGTACGCCCCATGAGGGTCGTCAGCCGAATCCTATGCTAATGCAAGGTTGGGTGCCTAGCTTGCTATAACTCTGTTGGATAGGGTACGCCCCATGAGGGTCGCCAGCTGAACCCTCTGCTAATGCAAGGTTCGGGTACCTTGTTCAGCTTTACCCAAGTCAGAGAAGACTTACATCGTCAAAGTGCATCCGGAGTTCTCATGCACTGCGTCACACCTGAGGAGGGCAAGCAGATCCTGCAATATACCCACTCAGGCTTATGTGGCAACCAGGTTGCATCCGGAACGTAAGTCGAAAAGGCTTGCGAATAAGGATTTCTCTGGCTGATTGCGGTTACCGACACCAAAAACTCATCCTGACATGCGAGGGATGGTGATTTTATAGAGCCAACATTGGGTGGGTCGGTTTAGATCGGCGTACTCGGTAACGGGCTACCAAGATATGAGTTCCTACAGTAGCATGCTCCATATGGGCCGCCCGCAGGCTGAGTTGAAATTATAGCGCTGGTGCTACCAACAGGAGCCGATGAGGTAAACAGATATGCTTCATGAGAGCCTTATTGCTAAACATATATGTTTGGGTATCTGTTTTATCCACCAGGTCTCAAGGATATATCCTTACAAGGATCACAAGCTGGTCTTCATTAAAATTGGGGATGCAGGTATCTTTCTCGGGTACACCTGACCACGCTGTGGATTTATTTTCATAAAGTGGTACTCGGCCTACATGCGTGGCCATCAGTTGCCATGAGCAACATTATTCCCGCTGACATGACGCGGATGAGTCTAACTTTCGAGTAGTACACTACTCGGGAGAGACTATAAAATTCTCATTCCCGCTGACATGATGCGGAGGAGTCTAACTTTCGAGTAGCATACTACTCGGGAAAGACTACAAACATTCTTCCAGCTGACGAGCTGAAGAGTCTAACTTCCAAATGGGACGCCACTCAGGAAAGACTATAAACACCTTTTCCGGCTGACATGAAGCTGACGAGTCTAATTTTCGAGTAATATATTACTTGGGAAAGACTATAAATAATCATCCCGGCTGACATGATGCCGACGAGTCTGATTTTCGAGTAGTATACTACTCGGGGAAGACTATAAACACCCCCTTTCCAGCTGACATAACGCTGAAGAGTCCCATATACGAGTAGCATCCTACTCGGCAAGACTATAAACACACATTCCGACTGACATGAAGTCGAAGAGTCCTACATACGAGAAGTTCCCTGCTCGGCAAGACTATAAATTATGTTCCAGTTGACATGATACCGAAGAGTCTCATATACCAGTAGTATACTACTCGGGAAAGACTACAAGGTTAAAGATCTTTGACTTTATGTTTAATTGTCTTCGCAATTAAGCACAAAGTCGGGGGCTACACCTAATAGGTGCGCCTATTCGGCGCACACTATTCCTACATTTACATGGAGCCCTTCATAGCCTCGCTGCCAGCTGACATGAAGCAGGACTCGGGAGAAGCAGCACTCAGACAAAGAGTACTCGGGAGCAATGAACTCGGGAAGACTTCACCGTGGAGGATGAGCACTCGGCATCAGCAATGACTCAACTATGAAGGTCTCGGGGGCTACTGTGGGTGCCATGGGCCCCGGGTACCTCATGACAAGCATATGGGCCACTCGGATAGAGGATGGGCCTAGCCTTGTAATTAGAGATATAGCTAGATTCGGCGGACTTCGCCTTGTATAGAAAGGAATATACAGTCCTAGTCGGGTGCGTTATATCTCTAAGGGGAGATCTCCTAGTTGTAATCCGATGGGGACTCCTACCTTGTAACCCTGTCCCCCAGTATATAAGGGGAGGCAGGGCGCCCCATGAGGGCAGGTACACACAAGTTCATCAGAACCACCACCGTATATCCTCAAAGGAATACATATAAACTGGACGTAGGGTATTACCTCACATTGAGGGCCTGAAGCAGTATAAAATCTCTCTGTGTTCCTTTGCAATCCACCGAGTTTACATCCACCGACTAGCCCCATATATTTATTGCCGGTGTAAAACATCGACACCTTGCTGGTCTCCTCTGCCATGGCCTTTTGGGTTAGCCTGCAAGCTACAGAGCCAAGCAAAAGGAACAAGATGACACTGAGCTGAGCTGAGCAAAGACATAGTAGGAGGAAATCTTGGAAGACAGAGTTTACCGAGCCACCTCTGCCTCATCCTCAGCAGCAGCAACACGGCAGCGACGAAGAGCGGAAGCGACGGAGACCAGTGTGGAGGCCATGGGCCCCGGGTACCTCATCACAAGCATATGGGCCACTTGGATAGACGATGGGCCTAGTCTTGTAATTAGAGATATGATAGAACCCGGCAGACTTTGCCTTGTATGATAAGGAATATACAGTCATAGTCGGATAAGTTATAACTCTAAGAGGAGATCCTTTGGCCGTAATCTGGCTGGGACTCCTACCTTGTAACCCTATCCCCCAGTATATAAGGGGAGGTAGGGTGCCCCCTGAGGGCACGACGATGACCACGGTCATATAAGTTCATCAAAACCACCACCCTAATTCCTGAAAGGAATACACCACAACTGGACGTAGGGTATTACCTCACATCGAAGGCCTGAACCAGTATAAAACCTCCTTGTGTTCCTTTGCAATCTGCCGAGTAGCCCTATAATCATATTACTGGTGTAAAACATCGATAGTTGGCGTGCCAGGTAGGGGCTTCGGCGAGATCTACATCTACAAGCTCGATGGATCCAACAACTGAGTTGACGGCGGCAAATTCTCCCCTGGAGACACAATAACTTTCAGAAGCCTCGATTTCATCACCGACCAGATCAGCAATCTCACCTTAGCCGACGCAGACCTGATCCAACCAGCCGAGGAACCAGTCGGCTCCGCGCCAGTCGGCCCACAAGACACTGCAGCCGCCCTTGTCAATTTGATGCGGCGATCTACCACCTGCCTAGGTCTCAGGACAACTCTCTCCTTCGGCATCCGACTCACGCTCGGCCTCGAGTCGGCCCGGGTCCAACTCTCTCCCTTGCAGACCCGGCGACACCGCGGATTTACACCCCACACGGCTAATCCGATCCTCTATGCTTCAGTTTGGACATGGCCCAAATCCGTTCCAGATTGGATCTAGAGAGGTTGAAGTCATCCTTACTCCGATCAACTACTCGGATTCCGACTCCAAGTCGGACAACGGTTCGAACACCAGTTCGGACACCAGTCTGGCGAGTTTCCTCCTTCTGCCCCGAGAGATCTTCATGGCTTCAACCCCTCCATTGGAGGTGCGCCGACTACAAGAGGAGCAACAAGAGGAGGCACGCCGACTACGGCAATAGGAGGAGGCCGATCACGAGGCCCGCAACGATGAGCTACGTAGGGCTGGGCGAACCGCTCAGCAGTAGATCCTCCAGACCAAAGTCAGCGACCACGACGTCTTCGTCACGCCACACAGAATAACGTGGCCGCTGCAACCCTGCTGGACACACTCCAACTCGGGCCAGATCACCAGGCCACCCCGACTATCGCCAAGATCAAGGCAATGATTACAGCTGCTGCCTGTCAGCAGCACCAGCAGTCGGGCAACACACTTGTACCGACAACCGATCGAGTTCTCCGATGGCAGGCTTGTCTGCATCAGCACGACGCCGGGCGGCCAGCTCAAGTCAGCCGCACGCGGAGTCACAGCAAACATCTCTTGGCCATCCTAACAACAACAACCGGCGGCGTCCCCAGTACGACTGCCGTGACAATCAAGATCTCCGAGGACGCCTACAACGCGACCTCCACCACAACATCAACGCTCGGCGCCGCGAACATGAAGAGGACGAGTGCCGCCGACTGGAGGACGAGCACGAGCATTTCGGTCTCCACCACGAGAGGTTTAACCGTCGTGGCAGGAGCCGAAGCCCTCACGAAGACGAAGGCGTACCCGCTTTCACCCAGGAACTACAAGACGTCGACTGGCCGTCGGGCTTCAAGCCTACGGGAATCGAGAAATACGATGGCAAAACTAACCCCGAGTCCTGGCTCACCGTATATAGCCTAGCGATCCGAGCTACCGGAGGTGACCACAAAACCATGGCTAACTACCTCCCGGTCGCCCTGGCCGACTTAGCGAGGACATGGCTAACAGGGCTCCCGAGGCGATCAATCGGCTCCTGGGGAGAACTCCGGGAAAGCTTTATAGCCAACTTTCAGGGGACTTACAAGCGGCCGTCTTTCAAGCATGATCTCTATCAGCTGCACCAGAGGAAGAATGAGTCTCTCCGTGAGTTCATCAAAAGGTTCTCCGAGAAGTGCAACTCGATCCCAATGATCAAGGACGAGCTCATCATCGCCGCCTTCCGCAAGGGAGTCAAGGACGCCTCGTTCATCATGAAGTTCACTCGGAAGCCACCAACCTCTGTTAGGGCCCTCTTCGATATGGCAAATAAATACGCCGACTCGGCAGAGGTGGTCGCCGAAGCTCTCGACGAAAAGAAGGTGTCCCAGCAGAAGGACCAAAGGGCAAAAGCCGACAACGAGCCATCACAGAACAAATCCGGCAGCCACAAGCGGAAGTTGGACAACGAGGTGGCCAACGTGGAGCAGACCCGGTCATGACCCCCAAGGAACAACGAGTACCAAAAGGTTATGAACGGGCCTTGCCCCTTCCACCCCAAGCGTAAACACGCAGCCAAGGACTGCTTCATGCTCAAGAAGTTTGCCTCTGAGCAAACTTCATCGTCTGGCACCGACAAGGACAAAGACAAGCCAGACTCGGGCCCGGCCGACGATTTCCAAGATCCCCAGGCCGAGCTCAACCACACCTTCGGAGGGCCATCTGCGTATGAGTCCAAGCGGAAGCAGAAGCTAACAACACACGACGTCAATGTAGTCTCTACAGCAGACGCCCCCTAGTATTTGCGCTGGTCAGAGATGTCCATCACATTCAACCGCGCAGACCATCCAGATCGGGTTTCACACCCGGGACACTACCCACTCGTCCTAGACCCGGTCGTTAAAAATATCAAGCTGAAGAAGGTCCTGATAGATGGAGGCAGTGCGCTCAACATTCTATTCACCAAGACTCTGGATGAGATGAAAATCCCTCGTTCAGAACTGCGACCGAGTACGCCGCCATTCCACGGGATAATTCCCAGCCTGTCTTCAACTCCCCTCGGACAAATAACATTGTCGGTTACCTTCGGCACGCGGGATAACTTCCGCATAGAAAACATCTGCTTCAAGGTCACCGACTTCGAGACCGCGTACCATGCGATACTCAGACGACCGGCACTCACCAAATTCATGGCGATACCACACTATACCTACATGGTGCTCAAAATGCCCAGGCCAGCCGGAGTCCTCTCCCTCCGCAGCGACATCAAGCAAGCCTTCACCTGCGACAAGGAGAGCTGTGAGTTGGCTCAATCACAAGAGATGGCAGTCGGACGCAACAGCATTTGGCAAGCCGTCACAACTGAAGTCGAGGATGACCAGGTTTTGGAGAAAAAAGCAGCGTAGTCGGGAATTTCAGCGGACTCTGACACGAAGAAGATTCCCCTGGACCCTTCCGACCCCTCCAAGACTGCTCTAGTCAGGACCGGACTCGACCCCAAATAGGAAGACGCGCTTGTCACCTTATTTCAAGCCAACAAAGATATATTCGCATGGAAACCGTCCGACATGCCGGGCGTACCAAGGAAGGTGATCGAGCATGCCCTCAATGTCAAGACAGACGCCAAGCCAGTCAAGCAACGGCTACGGTGCTTCACATAGGACCGGAAAGATGCTATTCGGGAGGAGATAACCAAGCTCCTCACAGCCGGGTTCATCAAAGAGGTCTACCACCCGGACAGGCTAGCAAACCCAGTTCTGGTCCGAACGAAAAATGGTAAATGGCGCATGTGCATCAACTACACCGATCTAAACAAGGCATGCCCCAAAGATCCATTTGGTCTACCCAGAATAGATCAGGTGGTGGATTCAATTGCGGGGTGCGAGCTTCTCAGCTTTCTCGACTGCTACTCGGGATACCACCAAATCAGCCTGAAGGAGGAGGACTGCCTAAAGACGTCTTTCATCATGCCATTTGGCGCATACTGCTACATCACCATGCCGTTCGGTTTGAAAAATGCTGGAGCAACGTATCAACGAGCAATTCAGCGGTGTCTACACACTCAGATCGGGTGCAACGTGGAGGCCTACGTCGACGACGTGGTGATCTTGACCAAGTCTAGAGAAGACCTCATCGCTGACCTTGAAGAAACCTTCCAAAATCTTCGAAGATTCAAGATGAAGTTGAACCCGAAAAAGTGCGCCTTCGGTGTGCCATCCGGCAAGCTACTCGGCTTCATTGTGTCACATCGCGGCATCAAGGCCAACCCGGAGAAAGTCAATGCAATCATGAATATGGCATCCCCAACTAACCAGAAGGACGTCCAAAAGCTGACAGGCTGCATGGTGGCACTCAGCCGGTTTATCTACCAACTAGGCGAACGGGGCATGCTCTTTTTCAAGCTATTGAAGAAAGCAGACAATTTCCAATGGACTCCCGAAGCCCAGCAAGCCTTCGAAGACTTCAAAAAATTTCTCACACCACCACCCATGTTGGCATCACCTATACCCCAAGAGCCATTAATGCTATATCTGGCGGCAACCACTCAGGTAATCAGTACGGTGCTAGTGGTCGAGCGATCCGAACCGGGTTACATACAAAAAGTTCAACAGCTAGTCTACTTTGTCAGTGAGGTTCTAACCGACTCAAAGATGAGATATCCGCAGGTCCAGAAGCTGCTTTATGGCCCTACTCATCACTGTCCGAATAAACTGCACATTTCCCATCGCATCAAGTCATGGTGATCAAATAATCGTACCACTGGGACGTCTGCATAACTGAGGCCACCGGCCGGCGAATCGCTAAATGGGCTCTCAAGTTATGGCGGTTCAACATCACCTTTCAGCCACGGATAGCAATCAATCACAAGCTCTAGCCGACCTTCGTGGCCGAGTTGGACAGAAGTTCAGATGCCTACATCAAACAGCGAAGCTCAGATGTATTGGACAATGTACTTGACGGTTCTCTAAGATGGCGGCGCCGGGGCTGGCGTTGGTACTGATGTCCCTACGCGGTGGAAAAACTCAAGTATGTCTCCAGATCCACTTCCCGCTTGCCATATCATGTCGCCGAGTACAAGGCACTCAATCCACGGGCTCCGTTATTGCTATATCACTTGGCATCCGTCGATGGTTGTGCGTGGAGATTCCAGCTCATGTCACCAAGTCATGAAGATTTGCACATGTTCGACAATACCCATGGCGGCGTACTGTCAGAAGTCCGAAAGCGGAAAACCAGTTCGACGGACTGGAAATACTCATGTCCTGCGACAATCAACGACGCTGCAGAGACGAATTGGCCAAACATGGGATCCAAGCGAGAAGTGTCCGATCTGGACGGGATCTTTGCCGAAGCAACTCATGAGCCGTCAGTCAAGAAGAAACCAGTGCCAGAGCAGTCGGGAGTGAACCTACCCTAGCAACAGACAAAGACTAATCATATCCCAAGATTGGCGGACTCCTGTTCTCAAATTCCTCCCTAGACGATGAACTCCCAGAAGATCGCAATTCAAGCCGAACAATCAAACATCGAAGCAAAAGCTTTCCTAGTAGTTGGGAAGACCTGTACCGAAGCGAAGTACATCCGGGTCGCTCATGTGCTGCGGTCACCACCAAGGGGGCAAGCAAATTCTGCAATCGATCCACTCGGGCATATGTGGCAGCCACGCCGCATCCAGGATGTTTGTCCGAAAGGCTTACAGGCAGATTTTTCTAGCAACAGCAGTTAATAGACGCTAGACATTGTTCCACATGTGAGGGTTGTCAGTTCCACGCAGACAAACAAATCTCCTAGCCCAAGAACTCCAAACCATACCAACTCTTGGCCCTTTGTAGTATGGGGGCTATTCAATGGTCGGGCCTTAGGAAAGCGCCAGAGGGTTCACACATCTCGTCGCAGTGGAATAAATTCCCTGAAGTGATGAGGCAAAACCCGTTGCTACCATAACAGCGGCACGAGCAAATGACTTCATCAATGAGTATATTATACCGATTCCGGGGTTCCTAACCACATCATAATGGACAACGGTACTACAGTTCACGGTGCGGGCGTCTTTCAAGATTTCTATGACAATTCGGCATCAATCGTTATGCTTCTGTGGCACATCCGCAGAGCAATGGCGCAGGTTGAGGTGCCATTGGCATGTCCTACAAGGCATCAAGACAAGGATATTTCGACCAACTACAACATATGCGCCGGGTGGGTACAAGAACTCCCATCCGTACCTCTGGTTCTCTAAGAACCCGGTTAGTCAAGCAACAGGGCAATCCCCTTTCTTCTTGTCTATGTGCTGGAGCCGTTTACCAACAGAGTTAGAGTTCGGCTCTCCGCGAGTTGGGCTTACTCAGAAGACCATCTCAAAAACACTTGATTGGTCGAACTAGATCAGTAGAGAAGCGAGGAGGCCGCAATAATCCAGTTGCATGGTATCTACAAGCCTGCGTCGTTACACAATCGCCCCAATGTCCGTGGCGCGCCTTTTTGGTC